>QNTS01002590.1:19926-30401 GCA_003317085.1 Hucho hucho
TCCCCTGACTGAGATTATTACTACTGGGGATTTACTGACAGACATCACCTCAGAATGACTCCTCCTCTGACTGAGATTATTACTACTGGGGATTTACTGACAGACATCACCTCAGAATGACTCTTCCCCTGACTGAGATTATTACTACTGGGGATTTACTGACAGACATCACCTCAGAATGACTCCTCCTCTGACTGAGATTATTACTACTGGGGATTTACTGACAGACATCACCTCAGAATGACTCCTCCCCTGACTGAGATTATTACTACTGGGGATTTACTGACAGACATCACCTCAGAATGACTCCTCCCCTGACTGAGGTTGTAAACTGCATGTTTATAGGCTGTGTTCTGGGTCGTCTTCATTAGGGAACACGTTTTCAAACATTTTGCAATGGTAAAAGAAAATGAGCATCCAGGTAGTCCCTTCCTGTTTCATTATGTTTTTTTCCTTCCGTTTGTTGCCTAATGAACACAACACAGCCTGGCAGCAGCTATGTGAAAGCCTGAGTGAGGAGTGTCAGTGGACTTTAGAGCTCAGTTGATGATGTTGCCAACTTGGACCCTGGCTACCTTCTGTCACTGGAAACCAATTAAGAACAGAATGTCTCCAACTTCAACCCTAAAGGCAGGACAGTGTCTGGATTAGGGTTGCAAAAGAAATTCCCTGGTTTTCCAGAAATCCTGTTTGAATTCCGGATTCCCTGCTTATTCCCTCCTGATTCCGTGAATCCTCCAACAGGGATTTCGGGAAAACCAGGGAATTTATTGAAAGACTTTTGCAACCCTACAATAGCTAGTTCGGATAGATAGTCAAACAGATAAGGTCTCACTGACACTGACAAGTGACACTCCAACAACTGATAGTTTAGCAGATTTAAGGCTAGATTCAATCAGATCAAGCACATAGCTGATGTTATACTTAACCGCATAGCTGATGTTTGGCGGTGTCGGAGGTGTAACTGCGTTAGAGCTGTCAAAGCAGATTGGCTGCTCGTGTGGTCATTGTCACAAAGCCACACCCGTCCCACTCGCGTTAGAAGTTCAGAATGAGTATGTGTTGGCTATATAGGAAAAATTACACTCAAATTGAAAATCACAAAACAAAATTATGAGGATTTCTATCAGCCTAATAGAGGGGCAGATTACAGCTCGCATTCCAGTGCTCAGACTTCATGGGATTTCTCTTAATGCGACTCCATGCAGCCAATGGCAATGTCCGCTTTAGGTATAATGCTTTAGGTATTTTTTTAGGTATTTACTACTTCCAACACTGCCAAAACAACCGCCATGCGGGTCTTGGCTAGCACAGATCTGAAGAATCTAGCCTCACTAGCAGACAACAAATATATATTTCCTTTCCTGAGTCAATCTGCCCAGTGCCACTCCTAGGGCCTGCTACAGCTGATGCTGATGGTGCTAGATGTCAACAAGAATATGGTGATGCTGCTGCAATGTATGGCCAAACAATGTACTGTATTTAGTGAGGACAGACGAGTGAGTCCGCAGGGCATGAACTTTCATGGACATGGCAGGTGTGGGCCGAGGGGTTAGAAGGGTTAGTGAAATGAGCTCTGTTGACACAGGCTCGCTTTGGGAACTCACCCCACCGATTAATATTCTGGCATCCGAAACATTCTGCAACATTCCATCAAACCACGGCTAGGTGGCTGCACCAAAATGACTGGAATTCTCCCAGAGAAAGCCGACCGTAATCCTGGTCTTCACACGCATGAATTCAAAGCGTGTTTTTTTTCCCTACTTCCCGACATGGGTCAGGTACATGTCCTGTAGCTTCTGACTCTGCCCCAGGGGGAGATTGTGTGTGACGGTGTTTCTCATGGCAGAAACACTCGACAATGTCAGTGTTTTAGTTTCCACACACTACCACCCCGTTTTGAAACAAACTCTGACCACGGAACGATGGCAGTCTTGTTAGTGTTTCCGCTGCCCGTACGCTCTGCTGCTTCATAAGCAGGTTACAACACAGACGAGGACGGTGCTGTGGTCTATACGCCTACAGCACAACACAGAGGAGGAGGGTGCTGTGGTCTATACGCCTACAGCACAACACAGTGGGTGTCGGGGAGGTGGAGCGAGTTATAGTGCAGGCTTATGGGGTGCTGTTTGTAACATGCTGTATTTTGTGAAAAATATGAATTCCGTGCAACAAAATACAAACATGCAAAGAAATATAGCATGCAACAAACGCCCTTGTTCCTGGAGAGAGGGACAGATGTTGAAGACTTCAGAGTGCTGACACTGTACTCTGAAGTGTGTTGGAAGGAATGTGGACTGTTGACATTGGATATTATCTCAGAGGTCCCTCTTCCTGTCTTGAATTACCTGACTTTTGGTGGTATTTAGCTGGTATTCCGTAGACTGTGTACAGGAATCTACCGGTAATTCTAGATCAAATATCCGAAATCCACAGCAAAAGAAGTAGAGTCAAGTTGTACACTCGTACAATAGTGTTCAACTGCAGCCCGCAATTCAGGGCGTTCCTGCATGTGGGCATTCCTGCATCTGCAGGAACGTCCCCCTCAAGCATCCCATTGGTTCCTTCATGAACATCCCCCCATCGAGCATCCCATTGGTTCCTGCATGAACGCCCCCCTTCGAGCACCCTATTGGTTCCTGCATGAACGCCCCTCTTTGAGCACCCTATTGGTTCCTGCATGAACGCCGGGAGGCTAGGGCAACACTGTGTGCTAGTTAAATAACTAGCTAGCGACACCCTGTGCTAGTTAAATAACTAGTTAGCGACACTGTGTGCTAGTTTGCTAGTTAGCTAGCACATGGTGTCGCACTATCTACCAGGACACTATCTACCAGTGGTCCAAGCCTCCCAGCTAGCACAGCAGATAGGGAAACTTGGGCAACACCATGTACTAGCTAGCTTGATATTATGGACAAAAATATAAACGCAACATGTAGTGTTGGTCCCATGTTTCATGAGCTAAAATAAAAGATCCCAGATTTTTTAAATAAGCACAGAAAACGTATTTCTCTAAAATGTTGTGAAAAAAATTGTTTACATCCCTGTTAGTGAACATTTCTCCTTTACCAAGATAATCTACCCACCTGACAGGTGTGGCATATCAAGAAGCTGATCAAACAGCATTACACAGGTGTACCTTGTGCTGGGGACAATAAAAGGCCACTCTAAAATGTGCAGCTTTGTCACACAACACAATGCCACAGATGTCTCAAGTTTGAGGGAGCGTGCAATTGGCATGCTGACTGCAGGAATGTCCACCAGAGTTGTTGCCAGAGAAATTAATGTTAATTTCTCTACCATAAGCCGCCTCCAATGGGGTTTTAGAGAATTTGGCATTATGTCCAACCTGCCTCACCACCGCAGACCATTTGTAACCACGCCACCCCAGGACCTCCACATCCGGCTTCTTCACCTGCGGGATAATCTGAGACCAGCCACCCAGACAGCTGATGAAACTGAGGAGTATTTATGTCTGTAATAAACCCCTTTTGTGGGGAAAAACTAATTCTGATTGTGTAATAGAGTCCTCCTGCTGTGTAAGGGAGTCCTCCTTAGGACTAGCTGGCTAAGCTAGCACACGGTGTACTTCGCTCCCACCTGCCGAACACCTGCCCTCGCCGTCATTACCTGAACTGGGGGAAAACAGTGCCTGTCAGGCAAGGGATGAAGGGCACTGTCTACCGGTGTACGGCTAACTAGCTACCGTTGTCACCCCCACCCCTTCTTCTGGCATCCAATGTTATTGTGCATTAAGGCCATCAAATGTACTGGAGCACCCCTACCTCCCACTTCTCCCTAACTTAAACATTTACCAATAGAATTATAAAGAGTGGTTCCTGCTAATGCAGGAATGTCCACATGCAGGGACACCCCGAATTGCCAGGCACAATTGAACCCTTCTCCACTATGCGTGCATGCAGTTTGCCTAGGCTACGGTCACCGTGCATAGCCTATCCTATCGCTCGAATAACATGCAAAGTGAATACCCTGGTGGCATGTTGCCATTACTGAGAGTAAAACTGGAAGGTAAACATACCTGGCATGTGATGCGGCAGCCTATTGAAACACCTTTCTGTTTTGACAGGCGGGATGCCGATGGAATGGAACAAGCATGCGCTGCAGTTTATGGCAGTATTTCTAAGAAGTGCATTGGCTATGGACAGTTCACTGGACATCAGATAAATGGTGAAATGTTGATACATTTTCCCCACATTAAAATATACAATCTTTAAAATATACTATATTTGTGTAAGTGGGGCTGTATCATAGAGGTGGACATGCCTCAAGTTCATTCATTCATTTAATTGTATGCATGCTCAGGGCAACTATGTAGCAACACAGGCCTTATATGTAGCTGTCACTGTAATGTTATTCTGTATCACTCACCACCCGTCACACCACACCCGGATGGTTCGTCTTCTCTTCTCCGGACTGCAAGCTGTAGCGCCGAGGTTCGTCCCTGCATCTTTCCCTGTTGTGTTCATTGGGTGATGTCCGTTCTTGATCATTTTGTGCACGAAAAGACTACGATGATATTATATATTATATTTCAACGTAGCCTATATCCTCGACAAGCAACCCCTAATAATAGCACGAACGAAGACACAAATATACCTGCACCGTTCAAATGTATGTATAGGCTTTATCTAGTGTATGTCCCTTTGCAGGATAGCCGGTTTCTGCTTAGAAGTGACGCCTGAGCAGCAGAACCGTGGGACAACGCCTCCTATCCCGGGGAAGTGGCGTCACATGGCATTGGATCGTACGATGACTGCTAGGGGATAGCCGACATATTGTTACATAATAGAGGCATGCTCCACTGTCATGTGATTAGATCTGGATTCACACGTAAGGCTAACCATGTGTGTATACACATTAAGAATATAGTTACAGTGTGAAATTAAAATTGAATAGAAGAGGACATCTGGTCCCTGTTCTTCACATTCATTCTTTAACATATAGGCTACAATAGGCTACATCCATAATCCATCAAATAGCAGGTCCCAGAACCTGCAAGTCCCTTAGAATAGAATATAACCTACACATATACAATAGAATAGACACATGTAGTAAAGTAAAATAGTAAAGTCACGTATATAATATAATATACACGTATAGAATATAATAAACACTTAGAAAATAGGACAGAATATACACGTATAGGATAGAATACAATATACACCTATAGAATAGAATATACACATATACCTGTAGAATAGAATAGAATATACAGTTGAAGTCAGAAGTTTACATACACCTTAGCTAAATACATTTAAACTCAGTTTTTCACAATTCCTGACATTTAATCCTAGTAAAAATGCCCTGTCTTAGGTCAGGGCTTTGTAAAGGCCACTCCAATACCTTGACTTTGTTGTCCTTAAGCCATTTTGCCACAACTTTGGAAGTATGCTTGGGGTCATTGTCCATTTGGAAAACTCATTTGCGACCAAGCTTTAACTTCCTGACTGATGTCTTGAGATGTTGCTTCAATATATCCACATAAATGTCCCTCCTCATGATGCCATCTATTTTGTGAAGTGCACCAGCCCCTCCTGGTGATGCTGCCACCCCTGTGCTTCACGGTTGGGATGGTGTTCTTCGGCTTGCAAGCCTCCCCCTTTTTTCTTCAAACATAATGATGACATTTCTCCAGAAAGAACGATCTTTGTCCCCATGTGCAGTTGCAAACCGTAGTCTGGCTTTTTTATGGCGGTTTTGGAGCAGTGGCTTCTTCCTTGCTGAGCGGCCTTTCAGGTTATGTCGATATAGGACTCGTTTTACTGTGGATATAGATACTTTTTTACGTATTTCCTCCAACATCTTCACAAGGTCCTTTGCTTATGTTCTGGGATTGATTTTGCACTTTTCGCACCAAAGTACGTTCATCTCTAGGTGACAGAACGCGTCTCCTTCCTGAGCGGTATGACGGCTGCGTGGTCCCAAGAACATATAGAATATATACATACAGAATATACACATATAGAATAAAATAGAATGTACATGTACGGAATACAATATACACGTTTAGAATAAAATATACACATATAGAATAAAATAGAATATACACATATACCTGTAGAATAGAATAAACATATATAGAATAAAATAGAATGTACAAGTACAGAATAGAATATACATGTTTAGAATAAAATATACACATATAGAATAAAATAGTATATACACATATACCTGTAGAATAAAATCTACACGTATATAATAAAATAGAATATACACATACAGAATAGAATATACACGTATGGAATAGTATATACACATATAGAATAGAATATACATTTATAGAATAGTATATACACATATAGAATAAAACAGAATATACACATATAGAGTAAAATAGAATATACACATATAGAATATACACATGTAGAATATAATATCCAAATATAGAATAGAATATACACATATAGAATAGAATATACACATATAGAATATACACTTATAGAATACAACTTAATATACACATATAGAATATACACGTATAGAATAGAATATACACATATAGAATATAATTTACACCTAGAGAATATACATGTATAGAATAGAATATACATGTATAGAATAGAATATACACATATAGAATAGAATATACACATATGGAATAGTATATACACATATAGAATATACACATATAGAATAGAATATACACTTATAGAATAGTATATACACATATAGAATAAAATATACACATGTAGAATATAATATACAAATATAGAATAGAATATACACATATAGAATAGAATATACACTTATAGAATAAAACATAATATACACATATAGAATAGAATATACACGTATAGAATAGAATATACACACATAGAATATAATATACACCTAGAGAATATACACATATAGAATATACATGTATAGAATAGAATATACACATATAGAATAGAATATACACATATATAATAGAATATACACATATACCTGTAGAATAGAATATAATACACACCTATAGAACATACATATATAGAATAGAATATACACATATAGAATATACACATATAGAATAGAATATACACTTATAGAATAGTATATACACATATAGAATAAAATATACACATGTAGAATATAATATACAAATATAGAATAGAATATACACATATAGAATAGAATATACACATATAGAATAGAATATACACTTATAGAATAAAACATAATATACACATATAGAATAGAATATACACGTATAGAATAGAATATACACACATAGAATAGAATATACACCTAGAGAATATACACGTATAGAATATACATGTATAGAATAGAATATACACATATAGAATAGAATATACACATATATAATAGAATATACACATATATAATAGAATATACACATATACCTGTAGAATAGAATATAATACACACCTATAGAACATACATATATAGAATAAAATATACACATATAGAATATAATATACACATATAGAATATACACATATAGAATAGAATATACACATATACCTGTAGAATAGAATATACACCTATAGAATATACATATATAGAAGAGAATATACACGATATAATATACATATACCTGTAGAATAGAATAGACACAGAATATAATATAATATTCACATATAGAATGGATACTTGTCCCCCGCCCAACCCCGAAATACACACATGTTGAGAGGCACAGGGTCAGCCAAGGAGCAGCGCCCCTGGCTGGAGAGCAGTTTAGGGGTGAGTGCCTTGCTCAAGGGCATAACGACAGGTCAATAGACGATTCAATAGCCTGTTTCTCTCTATTAGTTTCTAATCCTGGATGGGGATGCTTTTCATTTTCTAATGCATGGTGTATTCATAACTAAACAAGTGATGATTTGCAACAAAACAAGTGATAGTTTTTTTGCAAAGTAAAAAAGTTATACACTGAGTATACTAAACATTAGGAACATCTTCCTAATATTGAGTTGCAACCCCCTCCTTTTGCCCTCAGAACAGCCTCAATTCATCAGAGCATGGACTCTACAAGGTGTTGAAAGCGTTGCACAGGGCCCATGTTGAGCGTGAAAAAACCAGCAGCATTGCAGTTCTTGACACAAACTGGTGTGCCTGGCACCTACTACCATAGTCAGTTCAAAGGCACTTAAATAATTTGCATTCAGGGGGTGAATGGCACACATACACAATCCATGTCTCAATTGTCTCAAGGCTTAAAAATACTCCTTTAACCTGTCTCCCCCCCTTCATCTACACTGATTGAAGTGGATTTAACAAGTGACATCAATAAGGGATCATAGCTTTCACCTGGTCAGTCTATGTCATGGAAAGAGTGCCTAATATGTTGTACACTCAGTGGGTACAGCTACAACATGCAGTAATTTCCCCTCTCCCTCTCTGCACTACCTATCCATGTCCAGCAGAGGGAGCAAAGCTCCACCAGATAATATTGTACACATGCCATCACACTATGAAGGTACAGTACTCAGAGTAGAATGACGATTACTTGAACATATTGTGTTTAGTAAGCACATAGAATAATACATAGCTTTGTCCTTGATTTGCCTTTATTAACACAACACATGAAAACCTACATGGTCCATATTTTTTGACTGCTGCATTAGAACAGAATAATATATATATTCCATGATATCGATTTGCAATGATATAGGTATTGCTGACACAGTACCCAACACATTACATACCGAACACGACAAGCTAGGGAGTAGCACAGCTTCAGCCACAGCCCTCCCTAAAAAAAAATTCTGGTTTGCACTGGGATTCGAGCCGGCAATCCTCTCTAACCTCAAGGATACCACCACCCCCAAGAGCAGAACCAGACACCATGGGGCTTGAAGTATTGCTCTGAGGTCTACTGCTTGGACTGCTGATGTTTTGTGCAGCTATCCGTCATGCAGCACATTACCAAAATAAGTGAGTGGATACCAATGAGAGAACATTCAAAGCGCTTGTATTATTCAATGCTGTCACGATCTCCAGAAGGGACAGACCAAGGCGCAGCGAGGTATCCAGTATACATGCTTTATTTAATACACGTAACTGGGCAAAAACAACGTAACGAAGATCGTGACATTGACCATACCTAAACATACACCAAGCTATGCTCAAACAATAACCCACAAACCCCTAGTGAAAACTACAAACATATATATGGTTCCCAATTAGAGGTAACGACACTCAGCTGCCTCTAATTGGGAACCATTACCCCAACATAGAAATAGAGAACCTAGAACAGAAAAAACCCTACACCAAAACGAAACTAAACACGCCAGCCTCTAACTATCAGGCCTGAACGTGACAAATGTATACTGAACAAAAATATAAACGCAACATTCAACAATTTGAGTATACTGAGTAACAGTTCACATAAGGAAATTTAAATAAATTCATTAGGCCCTAAGATTTCAAATGACTGGGCAGGGGTGCAACCATGGGTAGGCCTGGCAGGGCATAGGCTCACCCACTGGGGAGCCAGGCCGAGCCAATCAGAATGAGTTTTTCCCCACAAAAGGGCTTTATTACCCCACCCCCCATCGGACGATGACACAGGTGAAGAAGCCGGATGTGGAGGTCCTGAGCTAGCGTGGTTACACGTGGTCTGCGGTTGTGAGGCCGGTTGGACGTACTGCCAAATTCTCTAAAATGACGTTGGAGGCAGCTAATTGTAGAGAAATTAACTTTAAAGTCTCTGACATAAGCTCTGGTGGACATTCGTGCAGTCAGCATGCCAATTGCACACCCCCTCAAGACTGGAGACATCTGTGGCTTTTTATTGTCCCCAGCACAAGGTGCACCTGTGTAATGATCATGCTGTTTAATCAGCTTCTTGATATGCCACACCTGTCAAGTGGATGGATTATCTTGGCAAAGGATAAATGCTCACTAACAGGGATGTAAAGAAATGTGTGCACAACATTTCAGAGAAATTAGCTTTTTGTGTGTATGGAACATTTCTGGGATCTTTTATTTCAGCTCATGAAACATGGGACAAACACTTTACATGTTGCATTTATATTTTTGTTCAGTTTAGTTTGCCGTTTATGGACAACCCTAATAATAACTATTTTTAATAGATTTGTCCTCTAAAATGATGACATTTGGAGGAAGTGGCACCATGCTAAGCTTTGACAGAGTCGGGTATGGTGGTAAATTAACACCACGGCTGATAGGGATGGTGGTAACATTAATTGTGCGGTCAGCGGCAGCGGGCATCAGGCGGGTTTAGGATCTAGGACACTGCACCTGCTACGCAAGTGTCCTAGATTGCCCACCAGATCACTTTAACTCAACCCGCCAAATGAATCAAGACTTCAGAGGCCATAGAGCCCGTCTGGGGCAGCAATCAGGGGAGGGGGAGTGAAGCATCTGATGAAGACAGAGAGACCGTCTGGGGCAGCAATCAGGGGAGGGGGAGTGAAGCATCTGATGAAGACAGAGAGACCGTCTGGGGCAGCAATCAGGGGAGGGGGAGTGAAGCATCTGACGGGCTC
>QNTS01002590.1:30860-44506 GCA_003317085.1 Hucho hucho
GTCAGATGAAACCAAAATATAACTTTTTGGTAAACTCAACTCGTCGTGTTTGGAGGACAAAGAATGCTGAGTTGCATCCAAAGAACACCATACCTACTGTGAAGCATGGGGGTGGAAACATCATGCTTTGGGGCTGTTTTTCTGCAAAGGGACCAGGACGACTGATCCGTGTAAAGGAAAGAATGAATGGGGCCATGTATCGTGAGATTTTGAGTGAAAACCTCCTTCCATCAGCAAGGGCATTGAAGATGAAACGTGGCTGGGTCTTTCAGCATGACAATGATCCCAAACACACCGCCCGGGCAATGAAGGAGTGGCTTTGTAAGAAGCATTTCAAGGTCCTGGAGTGGCCTAGCCAGTCTCCAGATCTCAACCCCATAGAAAATCTTTGGAGGGAGTTGAAAGTCCATGTTGCCCAGCGACAGCCCCAAAACATCACTGCTCTAGAGGAGATCTGCATGGAGGAATGGGCCAAAATACCA
This sequence comes from Hucho hucho, assembly GCA_003317085.1. Lineage (NCBI taxonomy): Eukaryota > Metazoa > Chordata > Actinopteri > Salmoniformes > Salmonidae > Hucho > Hucho hucho. Next base: position 31,343 of record QNTS01002590.1, read on the forward strand.
GCAACAGTGTGTGAAAACCTTGTGAAGACTTACAGAAAACGTTTGACCTCTGTCATTGCTAACAAAGTATTGAGATAAACTTTTGTTATTGACCAAATACTTATTTTCCACCATAATTTGCAAATAAATAAATTAAAAATCCTACTATGTGATTTTCTGGATTTCTTTTTCTCATTTCGTCTGTCATAGTTGAAGTGTACCTATGATGAAAATTACAGGCCTCTCATCTTTTTAAGTTGGAGAACTTGCACAATTGGTGGCTAACTAAATACTTTTTTGCCCCACTGTACACCCTGTTGGCACCATCTTCCTGACCCCAACCACACTGTGCTGGTGTGGATATGTACCTTTCACTGAGCTTTACATCAGTTCCCGCAACTACAGTGGATGGATGTGTAACCAGGCCAGCGCAGTAGCCCAGTGGGGAAAAAGCTATTAGTCTAGAGTAGACTAGACAGAACCATTAGTTCTTTGTTAACCAGGTTCCCCACATAAAATATGTTCTGAGTGTGAGTCAAGGTATGTGATGGGTGATGTCTGATGTGCTGAACCATGTGTTAAGACACAGAGGGGCCCAGGAGGCCCCGAGGGACAGGGGATGACTAACTCACTACTCTTCCTAATCTAGGACAGCTAGGCACACCGCCACATCCTTCATGACTCTCATGTTTTAGTCGTGTTGGGCCAAAAAGATGTCCGCTGAGGTTAGTCAAACTGGGTCGCCCGCCCGACGGCTTTTTTTGGATCACAAAAAAAAGGAAATTGTGCCATCTAAATGATCGCCGCCTCCCGAAAACCCACCCTGGACAGCAAAAAGCCTTCCCCGTCAGTTTATTTTTACTAGAATCGAAGTGGGTCAATGACGCCACAGAATATGACGAAACCCCATTTAAACATTTCAAAAGTGTCTGAATGGGCCACCACAGGAAGACAGGGCCACATCTAATAGTCCTTTTCAAAACCTTTTTATTGGTCATATAGAAAATAAAGTAAGCTGTATCAACAAACATACTATATATACACACACATCAATAACTTAGACATTTCAGAGGACCACGGTTAAAACCACAGTCATTATATAGGAATACATCATATTAATTATCTACAGATTGCAAAAAAGTACAATAATTTACAAATAGTTACAATTAACTATTCTCTGTTTTCAATACAAAGTACTGCAATATCTTATTACAACCCATACAGAAAAATAACAAAAACAGATGAATAATAACTTTCTATACAATTCAGACACTTCCAACAGCTTTATTTTCAGACTTAATACCTTTGAAACATAGACCTATACTTTAGTGAGAAATACCTGCAGTCAAATGTTCGCCAAGCATCATTTGATTTAAAAAAGCTTACACATCTCTACTAGAGCTAGCAAATCGTTATTCATCCTCTCTAATACAACTCGCTTTTAAACAAAAAGCCATAACCATGTAAAAATGAGATCCGCTGCAGAACAAATTAATTCCAGTGTTGTTAAGATCAATATCAAATACACATTCAACAAAGACAAAGAAATGGAGTTTCAGGAGACAATGAGCAGTAATGACTGAATTAGCAGCATGGTAGGAACCAAACTAATCAAACCACAAATGACAACAGAAATTGCAAGTGGCCCTTATGTTACTCAGGATTGTGTTCCTGGTCACTTCTTCTACTTCAGGACATATAACTTCAGCCCTGTTTTACAGATTGTATGATCACACATCTATAGACTGTATAATGTAGACGATCTGTAGGTTAGTCTTCAGGACAGGTAATACCAGTCTTCTAATCTATGGAGTGATATTTGTGACAATAGAAATCCAATTTGTGAATACATTCAGTTTCTGCTGGTTCTAAATATCACTCCATAGTCTTCGGGTTTAGGGATTTGGGTCAGGGGAAGTCTACTGTTTGAGAAGGGTTTAGTTGGGCGTTGGGCTACTTCCCCTAGACTAGAATCTCTTTAGACAGGCATTACAGTGAGTGAACATCTGGGGTGTGTCCAGTGAGGGTGGAACGCTCAACAACGTTGCAGATAAAAAATATAAATGAATGGAGCTGACACAATTCCCAATTCTAGCATGACAGGTAATCATATCTGTTCTACACAATATATTTATATCTGAACAGTTGTACCCTCTAGCAGTTCCCATGGTTTTCAATCTCCTTAACCAACATAAACTAAGGGCCAACTGCAGTTTGATGTGTGTGTGTGGTAAAAGAACAACGCCACAAAAACCTTCACAAAGAATTCCAATCCAAAACACAGGAGCTGTTGGTATAAAAAGATCATTAGACCACAGTCACTATTACAACAATATAGACTACTCTTCTAGCTTTACTCTCTCACACCGGTCCACTGAGTTTGCATTGTATAAGGGTCACTTAATCACGACGGTCAACACTACCTACAGTAGCTACCTACTATACACCTTAGTGTGTGTGTGTGTGTTACTCCCTCTCCAGAAGAGATGCATGTACGTATGCGAGACACGTCATAGGTCGGGGTGGCTTTCAACATTGTAAAGACACTTCACATTAAGGTTCACTCCACAAGACTGCCACAGCAACAAGAACGCCAACACCCATACTGGGAAATGTCAAGAGTCATATATATCCATGTATTATTTTCCAGTCAATGTAAATATCTAAGCGTGTTCAGAAGACATAGTGAGGATGTTTTAGCATACATACACTATATACTAGGGCTGTGTCTGATGGCACCCTATTCCCTATAGAGTGCACTGCTTTTGACAATGCAGGGAAGTGTCCATTTCAGATGCCCCCTGATCTGATGTGAGCTCAGAGGTGTGGGGAATAGCATATTAGACACTGGAGTGCAGACCTATTCTCTCCTGTTCAGGTCTACCTACCATACAACTTCAGGTGCTCTGGGTTCCTCCTGTTCAGGTCTACCTACCATACAACTTCAAGTGCTCTGGGTCACTCCTGTTCAGGTCTACCTACCATACAACTTCAAGTGCTCTGGGTCACTCCTGTTCAGGTCTACCTACCATACAACTTCAAGTGCTCTGGGTCACTCCTGTTCAGGTCTACCTACCATACAACTTCAGGTGCTCTGGGTTCCTCCTGCCTTCCTTGACTATTCTAGCTATAGGCTAACAGTCTGGATCCTGGATAATTTGGACATATCCAGCTCTCTGCTTCCTAACCTTTTCCTCTCAGCTGCTCTGTTTTAAAAGGATACGTTCAGTAATTCACAACTTAATGCTAGATGGTATCCTTACCCTGATAGAAGTCTATGAGCCAGGAGAAACTATAATGATTGGGTTTTACATTACTTAAAAGGTAATTTGGCATCACTTTTTGAACATTTTCCCCCATCACTCCCATTGATTTTTCACTGGCAGAGGATTAAGTTAGCTGAAGTTTATAATGGCTGTTTAAAGAAATTCGAACCATGGAATACAGTTTCTCCAGGCTCATATGGACTATATTCAGGGCAAGGAACCATCTGACATGAAGTTGTAAAATACCGAACATATCCCTTAATGTCATTACAAATTACCTTTTAAAGGTAAACCTGCTTACTGATAAATCACTCTTAAAGGGTCAGAAGACAGGGGTGACACTTGGCACATAAGCAAATATTTAGATTTTGCTTAGTCTTTGAAAAAGTAAATTGTGAGGCTATTATCCCTTCACAAATTGCAAGTAGTCCCCTTTGGTAAACAGAGGTGATGTCCCCTTGGAATTGAAACCAAAGAGAGGTGAGGAGGGTCACTTAACTGGGATTCAAAATGAACCAAGGGCATTATCTTACCCCATAAAAATGAACCAAGGGCATTACCTTTGCATTATCTTACCCTATCTATGCCTGCTTGGTCGACAGTAATAACGTCGCAATGACAAATACATTTGTGAATCACAGCTAGTGGAAGAGATATCACAGATGCCAATATGGATGAAGACAATAGATGTTTACACCAGCTATATTATCTCTATTACAGATTCCTATAGAAAATACCACAGCATGACATCTATACAGTGAACAACACTGCCAACTGTCACTTATACACATCACGTCACGCGCTACCCCACACAGTACGCGCCTAGTCACTAGAAAAAGCTACCAACCTTCAATAGTAAGCCACTTTTGGTACAATTGCAAAAAGGATATCACAGGTTTTTTTGTTCTAAGTTTTCTTTTCCAGGGTTTCTATAAACAATGCCAGATGCTCGCCTATGCATCAATACAAATGAAGAACTGTAAGTCAACGACTTCTAGAATACACACACGTTGACAATTAAACAGTAAAGCTTGTTGTGTGAATATTCTTTTGGAATATGTGACCAGCCAGTTCACATGTTACTACATACGCACAAAAAAACTATTTATTTACAAAACAGTTTCAACTTATTTACTCGATGGAGCACAAATTGAGTTTGAAATGTTTTGAGGATAAAATATTGTCCCCCCAAAGCATAATCACCACAAGATCTTCTGGTTTTCAGATAGTGGAGAAAGAAACAATTTGGTAATCCCGGAATGGCATTGTCAACTCCAACATCACACCTATTATTATAATCATCATAATCATATACCAAGTAGGATATTGTATTATTTTGCCGATCAGATTGACTCATTCCACTTACATTAAACTATGTAAGAGACATTTCCTATTTTTCAGTGCATATGTGTATTATTGCATCTCCTGTTGGTAAAATTCTGTGGCAGGCTGAACTGAACCTAAATAAACGCTCAACTTAACAGAATTTCCTGTTTAGTTTTTTTTACCAACTAAAATCACATGAACTGGTCTGATGGGTGAGTTACTAGTCCTTACTGAAGGCTGCTCACAAGACATCAATAACATACAGTGCATTTCCCTCTTCTCATAGTAGTCAGTGAATTCTAACAGGCACAGGCTTGTTGCTAAGTGCAATCACTCTTTCTCCACTTGTGATACAGAGAGAGGGCTAAGAACTTGAAGCATAATGCCAACCGGGTGTGGCTAGACTGTTGGTGGCTAGTATTTATAAAACAGTGCATTTCCACATCAAAATCCTGTGTCGGGACGGAAAAGACTCAAAGAGGGGCCATCTGGAGGAAACAAACACAAACACTTAGTACCATGTACAAAAACACACAAATCAATCGAGAGCGACTTCCAACACCAGACGGAGTGACATCAATTATGAATTGGGCTGCGTCGTATGACCATCCTGGACTCACGTGACATTTAACCTTTTGGAATCCAGTATGTGAAAATACACTATAGAGGACGTGTATAGCCCAGTGGAGGCTCATTGTAATGGCTGGAATGGAATTCATGGAACAGAGTCAAACATGCGGTTTCCATATGTTTGATACCCTTCTATTTATTCCATTCCAGCCATTACAATGAGCCCGTCCTCCTATAGCTCCTCACACCAGCCTCCACTGGTGTATGTATTTCTGCTTGTACAGTGCCAAGGCAGAATGGAAGTATGGTTTATCTTACTAAAGGCTGTCTGATAAGGGTTGGTGTGGCCTCTGCTGCTGGCCAATTGAAAGAGTGTTACTAGCTGGTACAAAGGTCTGGGGGGGTTGTGTTGTGTGTTCTGGCCCAAAAGACAGACAAGGGAACTAATCCTGTGCTCCATGATGATACACTGACTATAGTACACGTTGTTTCATTAGTCTGATAACTCTCCACGCCGCCCAGCCCCGATACTACGACCTGGCTCCCGTCTTGGACTTGATGATGGTGATGACGCTGGTGGCCGTGGCCACCTTCCCAGGGACCAGGGGCCCCATGACCCCCCGACCCCCCGGGGTTAAGGCTACGGCCGGGCTGCGCGCCACAGTCCTGGCGAAGCTCTGCAGGGCCTCGTACTTGGAGCGCAGCGAGTCCAGCTCCACCTTCATGGCGGCGTTCTCTGTGGCCAGCTTGTCCACCTCCAGCTGCAGTGCAGTCTTCTGCTTCTCTAGCTCCTCCTTCTGGGTGACCCGCTTGACGCGGCAGCTGGCGGCGTAGCCACGGTTCTTCAGGGTGCGCCGCCGCTGCTTGAGCTGCAGGATTTCATCCTTGGTGAGGCCGCGGAGGTGAGCGTTGAGCTCCCGGACAGACATGGTTACCAGTTCGTCGTCCGTGAGGCTGGTCCCATTCTCCCCCGGCTCCCTCTTCACCTGAGAGGGAAGTGATGGGTTAGGGATGATTTGATTTATTTTGGAGGTAAAACATTTTTCAGTAAAAAGTAAAGCCCAGAGGACAACTCATGAAAGCATTATACAGCAGTTATTTTCAATGTGGTCCAAAGAACAGGGGAAAGGGGGGTGTGGTCAGGAGAAGGAGGAGTAAGGGGGGAGGGAGGACAAAGAGGGAGGAGGAGGAAGAGAGGTGATGACAAACAATTATGACTAGAGTACAGATGGTAAGAAGAACATCCCTTTTCTCCCCACACTGACAGTGTGAGAAAGACAAAGGTTAAGGTAGGGGTCTATGTACTTCTTTGGTTAGTTTACCTTCAAGGCTTTGTTTCCCTTGTTTGTAGTAGTCATGCCACGAGAGCCGCTTCCAACTACACCACTTGTTGGTCTGTGGAAGAGAAGAACTTCAATAAGAATCCATATAGCCAGAGGAGAAGAACAGGGAGGTTTCACTGAGAGTTCACGTCAAATATAGAAAAACATGAGAAGAACAGGAAAGGTGCTCAAAAAAGATCTGTTCCTCAAACTCAAAATCCATTGGAGGAAAAGGTCAGAGAGGAGGGACCTTAGAAATTCTCTAATACGGTTGAGAAGGAGTCGAGGAGATAGATTGTGCAGAATAGAGGAAAGGAAAATTGTGACGGAGCCATTAGTTTTCAGAGATGGAGCAGAGACTGCAGCTCTTCCGCTAACAGTAACAGGCCAATCGTTGTGCAACTAAAGGACAGTTGGCATTTGACGGTTTGGCACAACTACAGCAGTAGCGACTGTCACTTTGATTTATTAGAAAACAAAACCATCAGCGGGGAACTTCCTCAACGAGCAGCCACCAGACAGGAAACACCTCAACTGAAAAAGGCCCCATCCTACTGTATGTACCTCAGACTAACATCTCAGACAAACAGCGAACACACACATTTCAGAAAGAACCTACTGTATGTACCAGTCCTGACACCTCAGACTAACAGTTCTAACACACACTTTAGAAAGAACTCAGTCTGGGGAATATGTCCATTGTCCACAGAAAATGTTTAAAACACATTTAAAAGATGAGCGTTGATTATTCGACAAGTTCAGGTAGTCCATCCCCGTTTGGTGACTAATGAATACGAGATGACTGGGGAGGGAAACTGTATTCTAGTCAAGTACATCCTATTCAACTATTACTGTACATATACGATTCTATCCTACCTATCCTTCAGATATACTATATATTCTATCCACATACTGTCCATAATGTCTATACATCCCATCACACACACATACAGTGCATTCTGAAAGTATGCAGACTCCTTGACTTTGTCAACATTTTGTTACATTACAGCCTTACCCTAAACTGGATTAAATAAAAATCCTCAATCTACACAAAATACCCCATAATGACAAAGCGAAAACAGGATTTTAGAATTGTTTGCAACTGTATAAAAAAAACAACTGAAATACCTTATTTACGTAAGTATTCAGACCCTTTGCTATGATACTCGAAATTGAGGCCAGGTGCATCCTGTTTCCATTGATCATCATTGATGTTTCTACAACTTGATTGGAGTCCATCTGTGGTCAATTTAATTGATTGGACAGGATATGGAAAGGCACACACCTGTCTATATAAAGGTCCCGTGTTGACAGTGCATGTCAGATCCAAAACCAAGCCATGAGGTCAAAGAAATTGTCCCGTAGAGACAGGATTGTGTCGAAGCACAGATCTGGGGAAGGGTACCGAAACATTTCTGCAGCATTGAAGGTCCCTACGAACACAGTGGCCTCCATTCTTAAATGGAAGAAGTTTGGATCCACCAGGACTCTTCATAGAGCTGGCCACCCAGCCAAACTGAGCAACGGGGGAGAAGGGCCTAAGTCAGGGAGGTGACCAAGAACCCAAAGGTCACTGATAGAGCTCCAGAGTTCCTCTGTGGAGATGGGAGAACCAACTCTGCAGCACTCCACCAATCAGGCCTTTATGGTAGAGAAGCCGCCACTCAGTAAAAGGCACATGGACAGCCCACTTGGAGTTTGCCAAAAGGCACCTAAAGGACTCTCAGACCATGAGAAACAAGATTCTCTGGTCTGATGAAACTAAGATTACACTCTTTGGCCTGAATGCCAAGCGTCACGTCTGGAGGAAACCTGGCACCATGGCGGTGGTAGCATCATGCCGTGCGGATGTTTTTCAGCGGCAGGGACTGGGAGACTAGTCAGGATCGAGGGAAAGAGAAGAAACTCTCCAAATACAAGTGTGCAAAGCTTGTAGCGTCATATCCAAGAAGACTCAAGGCAGTAATTGCTGCCAAAGGTGAGAGTGCTAGCCTACTGGTGGTGAAGAGATAGAAGACAAAGAGGAACAGCAGGAATCCATAGGAACAGAATATTATCTGTAGTAGGGTTGCAAAGGATCAGAAACTTTCCGGGAAATCTCCAAGGGAAGTTAAGCCCTGGAAATTTGCTTAAATTCATTTTTAAAAAAAAAGTCAGCTTATAACAGTGAACCTTTTTATGGGATACACATGAGGCAATTCTAGATATTGTGGCATATTTTGGTTAAACTATCCCCAATTCAATGGAATTGCAACCCTCTGCATGCACAGTGCATTCTTCCATCACATGTACAACAGAATTCTCAATATCTTGCACACGAATAAGATGCTATTGAGCCCACACTACTACACTGTCTGAGCCAAGGACTACATGCTTTCTGGTAAGTTTTGATTACAATACTGGGTGGGGTGAATATATTTTATATGACATACATGATTTTTTTGTTAACTAGTAAATAGTAGCCTACAGCAAAGTGTGTTTAAATAGTTTAACTAGCTAGTTTTTGCTACCATGTGGGGTTTAGCTTGCTTGAGCCTGCTAACTGAGGAGTGTTAATTTACCTTTTTCCATACACGTTACATTTTTAAACATCTATTGTAAAATAAACTTTTTATCTAACTGCTTAACTATTTATCTGTACAAGGACTTATGTTTTTTTTTACTCCTCCTTTTTTTCTAATCTTTACAGGAAAATGCCATGGGCACTATCTGATGTGTGGAGACATTTCACTGCAGTTAATGTAGAAGGAAAAGCTGAGTACATTTGCAAATACTGTGCCAAATCATGCGTGAAGAATGCAACAAAGATCATCAGGCCAAGTGCATAAAGTTTGCTCAGTCCCTCTATTTCTATTCAAGGTGAAAATTCTGAATCAGACACCTTATCGATAGCAACAGCTCATGGTCCTCCTGGAATCAGAAGTTTTTTTGACTCAATGGAGGAACGTAGTCAGAAATGCCGCTGAATGTCTTGTTCGAGCTGTGTATGCAACTGATTCACCTTTGATGCTCACAGGCAATGTGTATTGGAAGAGATTTCTGAATGTTCTTCGCCCAGCATACACCCCTCCAACCAGACAAGCTTTATCTACTCATTTGCTGGATGCAGAGTTAAACAGAGTTCAAGTGAAGGTCAAGCAAATCGTAGAGAAAGCAGACTGTACTGCAATCATCTCTGATGGGTGGTTGAATGTTCGTGGGCAAGGAATAATTAACTACATCCTCTCCACCCTTCAACCAGTATTCTACAAGAGCACAGACACAAGGGACAACAGGCACACCGGTCTCTACATTACAGATGAGCTGAAGGCAGTGACAGACAATGCTGCGAACATGAAGGCTGCTTGGTCTAAAGTGGAGGAGTCCTACCCTCACATCACATCCATTAGCTGTGCTGCTCATGCATTGAATCTACTCCTCAAGGACATCATGGCACTGAAAACAATGGATACACTCTACAAGAGAGCCAAGGAAATGGTTAGGTATGTGAAGGGTCATCAAGTTATAGCAGCAATCTACCTCACTAAGCAAAGTGAGAAGAATAAGAGCACCACATTGAAGCAGCCCAGCAACACCCATTTGGGTGGTGTTGTCATCATGTTTTACAGTCTCCTGGAGGGGAAGGGAGTCTCTCCAAGAAATGGCCATATCACAGTCTGCCGATATGGACAGCCCCATCAAGAGGAACCTCCTGGATGATGCATTTTGGGAGAGAGTGGTAAGCAGCCTGAAACTCCTGAAAACTATAGCAGTAGCCATTGCACAGATTGAGGGAGACAATGCCATCCTGTCTGATGTTCAGGCTCTGCTTGCAGATGTAAGAGAAGAAATCCGTACTGCCCTGCCCACTTCACTGTTGCTCCAAGCAGAGGAAACTGCAGTTCTGAAATACATCAAAAAGCGTGACGACTTCTGCCTGAAGCCCATACACGTCGCAGCGTACATGTTGGACCCCAAGTATGCTGACAAGAGCATCATGTCTGGTGTAGAGATCAACAAGGCCTATGGTGTCATCACTACCGTGTCTTGCCACCTTGGCCTGGATGAGGCCAAGGTTCTTGGCAGTCTGGCCAAGTACACTTCCAAGCAAGGGCTTTGGGATGGAGATGCAATGTGGCTGTCGTGCCAACATATCTCATCAGCCACCTGGTGGAAGGGACTTTGTGGATCTGAGGCTCTTTCCCCTGTTGCCTCAATCGTCCTCCAAATCCCACCAACATCAGCCGCCTCAGATCGCAACTGGTCCTTGTTTGGGAACACACACACACACACACACACACACACAACAAAGCACGGAACAGGCAGACCAATACAAGGGTTGAGAAATTAGTGGCCATCCGGGCAAATTTGAGGCTTTTTGAGCCTGACAATGAGCCATCCTCAACAAGGTTGGAAAGTGACCGTGAAGGTGAGGCCTCAGAGTTAGATGTTCAAGAGGTGGACATTGAGGAGGTCCAGGGAGAAGACATGGAAGCCAGAGAGGAAGACAACCAAAGCTTTAGTTTATAGACTATCATTTTACAGATGTATGTTGAAAACATTTTTGGGAGATGCGATGGATCATTCAATATTCCCTTTCTTTTGTTTTTCAGTGAAATCATCCCATGTGAAGAGTCAACTCATTTAATTAAAGTTCAATTTGTAACTAAATTGTTTAAAAAAAAATGTATTGGAAGGATTTAATCATTTGCAATTATGTCTACTTGTGATAAGGTAAAATGTTTGTTTCTGTCTCCATATGATATGGTAAATATATCCAATGCAAAAAAACATCTTCATTTAAATTGTATTAATTTGCATATATTTCCGTTAATTCCCATATATTCCCGATAATTCCCATGGAAAGTTTCCACCTATGAATATTCCCCAAAATGTGCAAAATCGGTAGTATTCCGGCAATCCTTCCAGCTGAGCTGGTCCACAGCGAGTGTGAGCCTTGTCACAGTGGCAGAGGGTAGCAGAACACACGCTTGTGACTGAGTAGAGCAGTGGCCCTGACGAACTGCTTTACTCAACACAGAGAAAAAGCTGTGTCAGTGCCACGGCATGCCGAGCACAGCCAACACACACACACAGGGTGTGTGAGAGTAGCACTTGGCTGCGTGTGTGTGCGCGCGCGTGTGTGTAATCGTGATGGCTAACACCTCAGTTCTGCAAATAGCTGTAAATATGTGAGACGACGTGTGAGAGGATGTGTAGACTAAACAGTAGAGACGATGGAGAAACAGAACAAGACAGAAACAGAGAGATGAGTAGTCGTTCTGAAGTGCGGCCAAGACGTTGCCATGGCAACAACATGGTGAGGGGGGGGGGGGTTCTACAGGTGGAAACGACAGCTCACTGATGAGACGGGCCACTTGTTAAAAATGACCTGGATACAACACCATTACACAGGCAGTGGAGGAATGGAACACAAGGTCACATTGTGGCTCGCATTCTTGATGCTTCCCTTTCAAATACCCGCATGGAATAGCCTAACAGTGTTTTCACTCCGCTAGCTAGTAGGCTAACCCCTAACATTCCATTCCACAGTCAGTTGAAATAGTATTTCCATCTAGTTGAGGCTATAAATAAGACAGTAACAAAGACACACACCAGTAGTTCCTCTACTGAGTCCCCACCAGGAAGCCTTTCAAAATACTAAAGAGATAATGGGATATAGAAATATTATTAGGGTTGCAAAGGGTCGGAAACTTTCCGGGAAATTTAAGGAAATTTTCCATGGGAAGTTAAGCCCTGTAATTTTGCTTAAATTCATCAACAAAAAAAAGTTAGCTTATAACAGTGAACCTTTTTTGTGGGATACACATAAGGCAATTCTACTATAAGTTTCCACCTCTGAATATTCCCCAAAATGTACAACCCTAAATATGATGCACAGATTAACTAATGGAGGATGAGACAGTCAAGTAGCCTATAGCCCTAGTCCCACTGGCCCAGGCTACCTTCTCTTCACAGCTGGTGTAGCTTGGCTATACTACCAGGGTTGACGAGACTTAAAGTGAAAGGCTGCCACATCTACAATCTGTGTCCCTTTGCACAGGTAACATTGTTCAAAAGCAGAGAACAGAGCAGAATTGTCTTGAAGGCAACACAAGTGGACAACTCTGTTGGCCTGGTTTCCAAGTTGATTTGATTTGTTTGAATTTCGTGACAACTCTGCAGGGTGACAGGCCAGCACCTCGTTCAGCCACACAGCTGCAGGGTGACAGGCCAGCACATTGTTCAGTCACACAGCTGCAAGTTGTCAGTGAATTTGTAAAATGTATGGAATTATTCCACTAAAACTGGCTGGCTAGTGCAGAACAATTCTTCAAATTCATTTTACACAATATCTTATCACAGCACTGGCAAACCATGGTTGACCAACTCCTTGACTAAAATGGCTGACCTTTATACCCCGTCATAAGGTTCATGTCCATTCTAGTATTCTAATTCCATTGGTCCAAATGACCTAACATGGTAGCACAAAAAAAGTGCGCACACACACACACACACACGACAGCAAGTGATTGGACTGGGACTAGGCGGCAACCTTGCATCTGACAGGTTCACCCTCTAAACATTCACAGCAGAGGACGAACCAGCGGGCACCGACGTCTTCCTCACACACAAATGTATTACCTCCCATAAACGATTTCACCTCGTGTGTACGCCAAGAGAACGGAGGCAGAGCCACGGCTCAGGGGATGCGATGGGGG
>QNTS01002590.1:46834-89279 GCA_003317085.1 Hucho hucho
GCCATGTTGATAAACCTACTGAGGACAGCGAGTGGTGTGAGGGGTTGGCCATGTTGATAAACCTACTGAGGACAGCGAGTGGTGTGAGGGGTTGGCCATGTTGATAAACCTACTGAGGACAGTGAGTGGTGTGAGGGGGTTGGCCATGTTGATAAACCTACTGAGGACAGCGAGTGGTGTGAGGGGTTGGCCATGTTGATAAACCTACGGAGGACAGTGAGTGGTGTGACGGGGTTGGTCAAGGTGAGAAAGAGTCCCAATTCTCTGTACTTTTTCTAGAAGTGTGCACTTGCACACTCCCCGTCATGGATTTAAAAGCATATGATTGGTGTAAGCATTGGCAGGAGTGAGTTTCCACCATTGTTAGGCTAAAACAAGTGTACACTTTGGGAGAAGGGTGGTGAATCGGGACACAGCCATAAATAAATGCTGATGCGACATGATTGGTCCCCTGTCCGTCTGGCCTTTAGCCCCATGCCTTTAACGATCTCATCCCTTTGTAGGTGGGGCCTGGTTACAGGGACTCTCCAGGGGTGTGCCGAGGCAGAGCGACATCAGGAGGGAGAGGGGCTTTGTTCAAGGAGGTATTGGTTACCCTACACAGTATCTAGCCTACACCATGGCCCCTTTGATGAATATTTATCACTGTCATTCCCTGTGTGCGTGTGCGTGTGCGCGCGTCGCTCAATACAATACATGTGTGTGCATGTGTTATAGTGAGTCAGCTATATGTATTTATATATGTGTGTATGCCTACCCTCTGAAAAAAATATATATTGGTCGACCGAGAGTCGTCTGTTCTATTAACCAAATCGATTGGTAGAAATTGTTAAACGTGTTTTGTTCCAAATATAGGCACATCCTGTGTTTTAATCAAATCAACTACAGTATATGCAGAGCTTGTCTAACGCTTTAAGCGCATTGTTTGATTAAATCATTAAGACACAAATGACTAGATAGAGGGAGTCTGACTGCAATTGATTTGATTGTGCTCAGACTTGCTGCGCTGTGTTAAAAAAATGACAGCGTATGACTGTGTGACTAGCACCCATTGTCTCTCTCCTCCACGCTGCAAAGACCACTACAGAACTTCAGTGTTCATCACGATGTCCATGTTGCTGAATCTGAAACATAATTTACAGCCATTTCTGACTGAAAAGTTCTGTTACCCGAAATCCCTAATTTGTTTAGGGAAAATCAGTCCCTATTCCCTCAACCCTTGCTCTTTTTACGTGACTCACGTATACGTCGCATGCACATGACCAATTGGGCCTGACATATAGCATACCATAATCACATCAATAAATTGTTTATAAACAAACGCTGAACACGTGACAGCAAAATGGATGCAGAGGACGTGACAAAAACTGGAAACGGAAATGTTTACTGGTTGCTCAGGAGATAAAAGGGGAAGTCAAATATGTGGAATAAATGTGACTAGTTGTGGAAAATACCGGAGATCATGAAAAATAAAAGGTAAGGAGCAAGCGCTGCGTGCATATTAAGTACGCCAAACAGGTGCAGTTAGATTACAATATAATTTGTCTGACCATTTGGAACAATGTAAACACTAAATAAATAAGCGTACCGGAGAGTCTGTTGTAACGTAGATTTTTTTGTAAAGTCTTTATGACAGCAAAGACTAAAAAAACAGTTGCATTCATTCGTGGATGCAATTTACGAAATGGAATGGTTTATTTATTGTTTACGCAAATTATTCAAGGGTCGCTTTAACTTTTTTTTTAACGAAAATGCTTGGATAGCATTTAAAATCATGAATGACTCATTTGCTGTGTGATGACATGAACGGATAAATGACTGATTGATACAGTAGCCTATAAGTTATGATATTTTGGACTACAGCAGGATGGTGGTTATACAAGGCTGCTATACTAAGCCTACTAATGATATTACTTATCAAATTTTATTGGTCACATACACATGGTTAGCAGATGTTAGTGCGCCAGCCCGACAGGATGCTCTCAACTGTGCATCTGTAAAAGTTTGTGAGGGTTTTAGGTGATAAGCCAAATGTCTCAGCCTCCTGAGGTTGAAGAGGCACTGTTGCGCCTTCTTCACCACACTATCTGTATAGATGGACCATTTCAGTTTGTCCATGTGTACACCAAGGAGCTTAACTTTCCACCTTCTCCACTACTGTCCCGTCGATGTGGTTAGGGGGGTGCTCCCTCTGCTGTTTCCTGAAGTCCACGATCAACTCCTTTGTTTTGTTAACATTGAGTGAGATGTAATTTTCCTGACACCTCACTCCGAGAGCCCTGACCTCCTCCCAGTAAGCAGTCTCGTCGTTGGTAATCAAGCCTACTACTATTGTGTCGTCTGCAAACTTGATGATGCGTGCATAGCTATGCAGTCATGAGTGAACAGGGAGTACAAGAGGGGGCTGAGCACGCACCCTTGTGGTGCCCCAGTGTTGATGATCAGCGAAGTGTAGATGTTGTTTCCTACCTTCAGCACCTGGGGGTGCCCAGAAGGAAGTCCAGGACCCAGTTGCACAAGGCAGGGTTGAGACCCAGGGCCTCAAGCTTAATGATGAGCTTGGAGGGTACTATGGTGTTGAATGCTGAGCTATAGTCAATGAACAGCATTCTTGGCAGTGTGCAGTGTGATGGCGATTGCATCATCTGTGGACCTATTGGGGCAGTAAGCAAATTTAAGTGGGTCTAGGGTGTCAGTTAAGGTGGAGGTGATATGATCCTTGACTAGTCTCTCAAAGCACTTCATGATCACATAACTGACTGCTACGGGGCGATAGTCATTTAGTTCAGTTACCTTTGCATTCTTGGGTACAGGAACAATGGTGACCATCTTGAAGCATGTGGGGACAGCAACCTGGGATAGGGAGACACACCAGCCAGCGGGTCTGCGCATGCTCGGAGGACACGGCCATCTGGGGAGGCAGCCTTGTGAGGTTTAACGCGTTTAAATGTCTTACTCACGTCGGCCACAGAGAAGCAGTCTTTGGTAGCGGGCCGTGTCGGTAGCACTGTATTATCCTCAAAGCGGGCAAAGAAGGTGTTTAGTTTGTCTGGAAGCAAGACGGCATCCGTTACATGGCTAGTTTTCCCTTTGTAGTCCATGATTGTCTGTAGACCCTGCCACATAAGTCTTGTGTCTGAGCCATTGAATTGCGACGCCACTGTCTCTATACTGACATTTTGCTTGTTTGATTGTCTTGCGGAGGGAATAACTACACTGTTTCTATTTGGCCATATTCCCAGTCACCTTCTCATGGTTAAATGCGTTAGGCTGCACTTTCAGTTTTGCACAAATGCCGCCATCTATCCACAGTTTCTGGTTAGGGTAGGTTTTAATAGTCACAGTGGGTACATCATCTCCTATACACTTCCTTATAAACTCACTGAATCAGCGTATACGTCAATATTATTCTCTGAGGCTACCAGGAACATTTTCCAGTCCGCATGACCAAATCAATCTTGAAGCGTGGATTCTGATTGGTGAGACCAGCGTTGAACAGTCTTTAGCACAGGTACTTCCTGTTTGAGTTTCTGCCTATAGGAAGGGAGGAGCAAAATGGAGTCGTGGTCAGATTTGCCAAACGTAGGGTGGGGAGGGCCTAGTTTGCATCACAGAAGTTAGAGTAACAGTGGTCCAGTGTTTTTCCAGCGCGAGTGCTACAGTCGATATGCTGATAGAATTTAGGTAGCCTTGTTCTCAAATGTGCTTTGTTAAAATCCCCAGCTACAATAAATGCAGCTTCAGGATATATGGTTTCCAGTTTGCATAAAGTCCAGTGAAGTTCCTTGAGGGCCGTCGTGGTATCGGCTTGAGGGGGGATATACACGGCTGTGACAATAACCGAAGAGAATTCTCTTGGAGATAATACAGTCGGCATTTGATTGTGAGGAATTCTAGGTCAGGTGAACAAAGACTTGAGTGCCTGTATGTTGTTACAATTACACCGTGAGTCGTTAAATCATGAAACATACACCCCCGCCCTTCTTCCTGGAGAGATGTTTATTCCTGTCGCACTGAGAATACAGGTGGCTGTATAGACTGACAGCATATCCAGAGAGCGCCATGTTACCGTGAAACAGAGTATGCTACAATCCCTAAGCAACCCTTGCCCTGATTTCGTCTACCTTGTTATCTAGGGACTGGACATTAGTGAGTAATATACTCTGAAGCGGTGGTTGGTGTGCGCGCCTCCGAAGTCTGACCAAAAGACCGCTCAGTCTCCCTCTTCTCCGGCGGCGTTGTTTTGGTTCGGCCTCTGGAATCAGTTCAAATGCCCTGGGTGGTGCGGACAAAAGGATCCGCTTCGGGAAAGATGTATTCCAGGTCGTAGTCCTGGTAAGTAAAACATTGTTTTTTAAATACTGTAAAGTACGTAAGTAATGGCGCTGACAGAGATGGTCACCTCACTTCAGGTCCTTGAAAAACTAATTACTGCATAGTTTCCTATTGTATAATTTATTACATTGTTAGCCCAGAAAATCTCAAGTGTTATTACATACAGCCGGGGAGAACTACTGGATATAAAAGCATTACGACCAGAAATACGACGTTCCCGAAGCGGATCCTTTGTTCAGAACTCCACCCTGGACATTAGATCTTATCCCAGAGGCCGATCCAAAACAACGCGGTCGCCGCAGTAGAGGCAGACGGAGCGGCCTACTGGTCAGACTTAGAAGGCGAGCACACCATCCACCGCATCCGAGCATATTATTCGCCAATGTCCAATCTCTAGACAACAAGGTGGACGAAATTAGGGCATGAGTTGCCTTCCAGAGAGACATCAGAGATTGTAACATTCACTGTTTAAAGGAAACAGGCTCACTCGGGATATGTTGTCAGAGTTGGTACAGCCACCCGGTTTCTTCACGCATCGCACCGACAAAAACAAACAACTCTCAAATAACTTCACTGGACTCTGTTAACTGGAAACCATATATCCTGAGTCAGCATTCAATGTAGCTGGGGATTTTAACAAAGTTAATCTGAGAACAAGGCTTCCTAAATTCTATCAGCATATCGAATGCGCGACATGGGCTGGTAGCATTCTGGACCATTGCTACTCTAACTTCCGCGATGCATACAAAGCCCTCCCCCACCCTCCCTTCGGCAAATCTGACCATGACTCCATTTTGTTGCTCCCGGCCTATAGACAGAAACTATAACAGGAAACCCCATGCTCAGGTTCTATTCAACGCCGGTCTGACCAAATCGAATTCCACACTTCAAGATTGTTTCGGGTAGCCTCAGACAATAACACTGATGTATATGCTGACTCGGTGAGCGAGTTTATTAGCAAGTGCATCGGTGATGTAGTACCCACCGTGACTATTAAAACATTCCCTAACCAGAAACAGTGGATTGATGGCAGCATTCACGCAAAACTGAAAGCGCGAACCCCTGCTTTTAATCATGGCAAGGCAACTGGAAACATGACCGAATTCAAACAGAGTAGCTATTCCCTCCGCAAGGCAATCAAACAAGCAAAGCGTCAGTATATAGACAAAGTAGAGTCGAAATTCAAAGGCTCAAACACGAGACGTATGTGGCAGGGTCTACAGTCAATCACGGATTACAAAAAGAAAACCAGCCCTGTCGCGGACATCGACACCTTGCTCCCAGACAAATTAAACAACTTCTTTGCTCGCTTGGAGGACAATACAGTGCCACTGACATGGCCCGCTCCCAAAGCCTAAGGGCTCTCCTTCTCCGTGGCCAACGTGAAAAAAAAAACTTTGAAAAACGTGTTAACCCTCGTAAGACTGCCGGCCCAGACGGCATCCCTAGCTGCGTCCTCAGAGCATGCGCAGACCAGCTGGCTGGTGTGTTTACAGACAATCAATCCCTATCCCAGTCTGCTGAGCCCACATGCTTCAAGATGGCCACCATTGTTCCTGTTCCCAAGAAAGCTAAGGTAACTGAGCTAAATGACTATCGCCCCGTAGCACTCACTTCCATCATCATGAAGTGCTTCGAGAGGCTAGTTAAGGACCATTTCACCTCCACCCTACCTGACACCCTAGACCAACTCCAATAGGTCCACAGATGACGCAATTGCCATCACACTGCACTATCCCATCTGGACAAGAGGAATACCTATGTAAGAATGCTGTTCATTGACTACAGCTCAGCTTTTAACACCATAGTACCCTCCAAACTCGTCATTAAGCTCAAGACCCCG
The DNA here is from genome assembly GCA_003317085.1 of Hucho hucho. Lineage (NCBI taxonomy): Eukaryota > Metazoa > Chordata > Actinopteri > Salmoniformes > Salmonidae > Hucho > Hucho hucho. Next base: position 53,013 of record QNTS01002590.1, read on the forward strand.
GGGTCTCAACCTCGCCCTGTGCAACTGGGTCCTGGACTTTGACGGGCCGCCCCCAGGTGGTGAGGGTAGGAAACAACATCTCCACCCCGCTGATCCTCAACACTGGGGCCCCACAAGGGTGTGTTCTCAGCCCTCCCCTGTACTCCCTGTTCACTCGTGACTGCGTGGCCATAAACGCTTCCAACTCAATCATCAAGTTTGCAGACGACACTACAGCGGTAGGCTTGATTACCAAAAACGACGAGACTGCCTACAGGGAGGAGGGGAGGGCCCTCGGAGTGTGGTGTCAGGAAGATAAACCTCTCACTCAACGTCAACAAAACAAAGGAGATGATCGTGGACTTCAGAAAACAGCAGAGGGAGCATCCCCCCCATCTACGGGACAGTGGAGAAGGTGGAAAGTTAAATTCCTTGGTGTACACATCACGGACAAACTGAAATGGTCCACCCACACAGACAGCATGGTAAAGAAGGCGCAACAGCACCTCTTCAACCTCAGTAGGCTGGAGAAATTTGGTTTGTCACCTAAAAACAAACTTTTACAGATGCACAATCGAGAGCATCCTGTCGGGCTGTATCACCGCCTGGTACGGCAACTGCTCCGCCCACAACCGTAAGGCTCTCCAGAGGGTAGTGAGGACTGCACAATGCATCACCGGGGGTAAACTACCTGCCCTCCAGGACACCTACACCACCCGATGTCACAGGAAGGCCAAAAAGATCGAGGACAACAACCACCCGAGCCACTGCCTGTTCACCCCGCTATCATCCAGAAGGCGAGGTCAGTACAAGTGCATCAAAGCTGGGACCGAGAGACTGAAAAACAGCTTCTATCTCAAGGCCATCAGACTGTTAAATAGCCATCACTAGCAGAGAGGCTGCTGCCAACATACTCAAATCTCTGGCCACTTTAATAAATGGATTTAGTAAAGCTATCACTAGTCACTTTAAATAATGACACTTTAATAATGTCTACATGTCCTACATTACTCATCTCAGCTGTATATACTGTATTCTACACCATCTACTGCATCTGGCCTATGCCGCGCGGCCATCGCTCATCCATATATTTATACGTACATATTCATCCCTTTACATTTGTGTGTATAAGGTAGTCGTTGTGAATGTTAGATTACTTGTTAGATATAACTGCACTGTCTGAACCAGAAGCACAAGCATTTCGCTACACTCGCATTAACATCTGATAACTATGTGTAGGTGACAAAAACAATTTGATTTGAGTTTCCTAAGGACTAGAAGAGAGGCAGCCCTCTGTCGGCGCCATTTCTTAAATCATTATAATGATAGTCATAATAATAAGGAGATTAATAAAAAGGAGGGTTATTATTATTAGAAAATGTTATTTTTCTGAAAATGTGGAAGTGTAAACACTAAATAAGTAATACCAGAGGCTGTTAAAAAAGAAAGAGTTAGGCTTTATTACACAACAGCAAAGATTAAAAACAGACGAATTTGTGAAATTGTTCATCTGACATGTGGTTGTGAGAGGCTTGGTGCTCACGGAATCAGTAGGCTAATAAAACAAACACTCAACCAGCTAACAGAAGCAGGATCTGTCTTATTTCTGTACACTTATTTCAATCTACACACAATAACCCGTAATCACAAAGCGAAAACAGGTGTAGAAATGTTTGCACATTTATTCAAAATAAAAACAGAAATACCTTATTTACAGAAGTATTCAGACCCTTTGCTATGAGACTTGAAATTGAGGTCAGGTGCATCCTGTTGAACATCCTTGAGTTGTTCCAACAACTTGATTGGAGTCCACCTGTGGTAAATTAAATTGATTGGACATAATTTGGAAAAGGCACGTCTGTATGTAAGGTACCACAGTTGACAGTGCATGTCAGAGCAAAAACCAAGCCATGAGGTCAAAGGAATGCCATGAGGTCATAGGAATAGTCCATAGAGCTCCGAGACAGGATTGTGTCGAGGCACAGATCTGGGGAAGGGTACCTAAACATTTCTGCTGCATTGAAGGTCCCCAAAAACACAGTGGCCTCCATCCTATTTAAATGGAGGAAGTTTGGAACCACCAAGACATTTCCTAGAGCTGGCCACCCGGCCAAACTGAGAAATCAGGGGAGAAGGGTCTTGGTCAGGGAGGTGACAGAGTTCCTCTGTGGAGATGGGAGAACCTTCCAGCAGGACAACCATCTCTGCAGAACTCCACCAATCAGGCCATTATGGTAGAGTAGCCAGATAGAAGCCACTCCTCAAAAAAAGGCACGACAGCCCACTTGGAGTTTGCCAAAAGGCACCTAAAGGACTCAGACCACGAGAAACAAGACTCTCTAGTTTGATGAAACCAAGATTGAACTCTTTGGCCTGAATGCCAAGCATCACATCTGGAGGAAACCAGGCACTGCTCATCACCTGGCCAATACCATCCCTACGGTGAAACACAGTGGTGGCAGCATCATGCTGTGGGGATGTTTTTCAGCGGCAGGGACTAGTCAGGATGAACAGAGCAAAGTACAGAGAGATCCTCAGACTGGGGAATACGTTCACCTTCCAACAGGATAATGACCATACGCACACAGCCAAGACAATGCAGGAGTGGCTTTGCGACAAGTCTCTGAATGTCCTTGAGTGGCCCAGCCAGAGCCTGAACCCGATCGAACATCTCCGGAGAGACCTGAAAACATCTGTGCAGCGACGCTCCCCATTCAACCTGACAGAACTTGAGAATCTGCAGAGAAGAATGGGACAAACTCCCCAAATACAGGTGTGCCAAGCTTGTACCCAAGAAGACTCAAGGCTGTAGTCGCTGCCAAAGGTGCTTCAACAAAGTACTGAGTCAAGGGTCTGAATACTTATGTAAATGTGATATTTCAGTTTAAAATGTTTAATACATTTGCAAAAATGTCTAAAAACCAGTTTTTTTCCCATTATGGGTAGTGTGAGTAGATTGACGACTTTAAAAAAATATATTTTTAGAATAAGGCTGTTTGTTTCCCCGTTCCTCACTTCTTAACAGCACATGCCTTAATTGTTTCTCATCTCCTAACTCCGCCACATTTTCCTCAACACCATTATGCTGGTTAACTTTGCTATTATACACATAGCAACATGGTCTAGGAAAAGGCGCCAGTTCAACAGCGCACTGACGTTTCAGAACCGCGGACAGCGACCTCTATCCAATGAGGGAGAAAGCACATGTTATTTGTTTTACATTTTTGTCTTGCACCATTGTTCTTATCTAACCATTTACAATTTCAGTAGCAAATGTCTTAGTGATGGACTGTGCCATCTCCACTGCCTCCACAATGGAGTAGTCCACTCAGACAGGCGCAAATCACACAGGTGTCTTGTACACTATGAAATTATTATTTTTTGCTTCTGCTCGACTAAAGAAATCTCGATCGACCAACAGCCTATAGAGCAAACATTCAACTAAATGTGACCAGCCCTAGCTGTGTGTCCATTGAGCAGAGACACACCAAGAGACATGCAGGAGGGTCATTTTTCAAGGATACCTCCATCATCTGCTCTGCTGGCTCAAAATGGTGGTGCTAGGGATGGGGGGGATTGAGGTGGTGGGGTTAGAGTTAGGGAGGTGGGGATAGGGTTGAGGAGGTTGGGGGAAAGCCACGTCCTCCACTTGACAGCAGTGTAACAAGATTATCAGGGCTGTAAGAGCAAAGAAAAACCTGCGGCAACCCGCTTTGGAATCCAGATTACAGCAGCACCTCCCTCACTGAATACTAAGCGACACTGAGGGGGACTATCGTAACGGGGGCGCGGGCTTTGTTCAGATGCTGAGAGAAGACATTCGTAATAGGCCTATACAGACTCAGCCGATGGACAACACACACACAAAAATATTCACTATAGAAACATGCACACAGACAAAATGTATTAAAACAAACAGACGACTCACTAAAAACACACAATGCATGCACACCCAAACATTACACGCACACTCACCCACCCTCCCAACGATTTAGCCTGTCACTGCTGATTCCTGAAAGGAAGTGTGGCGGCGCTAGGCATCGGCAGCTCCCTAATGAAGTGGATAAACCAGGCTGTGGCAGTGCATGCTGATGAAAGACCAACAACCAGCGGCACAACAGACCAACAGCCAACCAGCGGCACAACTACAGAGGCAGTAAAGATCTGATAAATGAACACCTATCTTAAATGATAGGCTAAATAATGATTCACCACACCTAGGTAATAAGATGACCTGTTTAAATGAATGCTTGTAGATACTTAAAGGGTAGACTCAGATATGACGTAGATGCACAAAGTAAACAGAGGGTCAATTTCAACAACAAGTAAGAGCGTTGAAGCGCAAGGCTACTTTTCTCCTCTGTTTTGGTCCACGCTACCACAGCATGAAGCGAACCCGTGCACACGTGCAGATACTGTGTGAGAGCAAAGTCTTGCATCTCGCAATATCTGTGGTGCTGCTTGTGGCAATGTCATTTTGGGGTGTCTACCTTTAAGATATAATTATATCTCACCTGCTTCAATTCATGCTCAACACTGAAGATGAAATGATATTGCACCTGGCAGCTTAAAAATCATGCTTCTTCGCATCAAGCTTAAAATAATTCTCACCTGCTCAAAATCATGCATTAAGACTGATGAAATGATCTCAAAGCCCTGCTTCTCCAGTATGCGTACACTAGGCCTACACCGTGTGGTCTGCTCCACTATATTACTGGTTTTGTTCCTCCCGTACGTCCTCTAAAGCACTCACACAATGTCTCTGCAGGTTACCACAAGCAGCAGGAAGAACAGAGACTATTGCAGCGCGATGCAAGAAGATGCTGTTTCCCATATAAAACGGGTAGTTGACACAATGCTGCAACAACGTGATAGCTGCCAGACAACAGCAGAGAAGTTTAGCCTCGCGCTTCACGCTCTTAGTTGTTGCAGGAGTCGGTCTGGTACTACTGTTTAGAGAGTCACTGACTTTTCCTTTTAGTCAACATTACATGCCTGATAGGAGTGCCACTAGTTCCACTCCCTCCCTCCTTTGAAAAAAAGTATAAGATATTCCGACCTAATCATCCCTCCCTTCAGCTGAGTGAAGTCAATTATCAACCTAGCTGCATGTGTCGAGCGCCATTTAACTGCAAATTAAAAATCTAACTCTGCTGGTAGCTCAGGAAGAGTTACCAGGAGGCTGGCTCAATTTATGCATATAGGAAAGAAAAAGAAAGAGGGGGAGGGAGAGAGAGAGGCAGAGAGAGAGAGAGCTGTTATTCAGAGCGTGAAATAAGAGTGACAAAAGAGAGGGTAAATCGTTCAGCGGCTTTCAAAGGGAAAATGTGTGAGGTGCTATCAATGGTGGGAAAACATTAAGCCAACACCTTTTCCCATTAAGAGGTTGGAGTGATGAGACATTTCCTAACATAACCAGAAATTGTTTGCCGAAATTAAGATGGCACCTTTTACAAGGACTGTCCCTGTAGTAGTGGGCCCTTATATAATGATGATATGTAAACTACGCTGCCCTGCTTTCCCATGGGATAGATGAGTGGTTGTTTGCAGAGAATACAAGGGGACATTCTTCCTACTGCCTCTGAAGATCTAAATGAGTTATAGAACCTGAGCTCGTGTTGGTTTATAAAGTGTCTCAGAGTAAGTGTGCGGTGATCTAGGATCAGGTCCATCCCAGTCCTTGACCAATGTAGGCTAATCTTATTCATCATGATGTACAAGGCAAAACTGATCCTAGAACAGCACTCTTAGTCTGAGCGACTTTATGAATACAGTCTCTGGAGTCCATCAGGCATGAGGCTCACGTGAGTGGGCGAGGACAGACACTTCAGAATCATAGCCAAGATCGAATCTGATTCCCAAGAAGACTTTAATACAAGATTTATTTGTATAGCTCTCAAAAGTCTGTCAGAGTTGGGGCCTGTGGTGTAGACTAATGTTGTGTCCCAAATGGCACACTATTCCCTATATAGTGCACTACTTTTGACCAGAACCCTATGCAGGGAATAGGGTGCCATTAGGGATGAACCCCATGATTACTAGAAACTGAGAACCCGTCATCACAAATTGAGGAATAAGAAACGGGTGAGTTTCTCCACCTGAAAGAGGAACGACTGAGTCTTGAGATACGGAACAAACCTTAGAGTAAAAAGACTTCCTAGGTGCTGGTTGTTGCCATAGATTAAAACAAATAAATACTCAACATGTTATTACATCCTAAAGCTTTTTTACATAGGCTATGCTGTTTTAGCAGAATCAACATGTAGAACAGTTGGAAAAGTAACAGAATGTCAGACGATATTCTTGTCAGAGGCACTCGGTTGCAATCTGCTGTCCATCATTCAGTGTCGTACTTTAGGCCTACACCCAAGCTACACCACAGATTAGGCCTAGACAACATTTGTGTGAGGAAGCTCTATGTCAGTTAAGCATACATGTTGAAAGAAAATGGGAAAGCAATTTGACAATGTCCTAGTTTTAGCACACTCTTAGTACCTGTGATTTGGTGTTTTCTAAAATAAGCCAAACTTGGCTAGGCTTATTTCCAAGTTGAATACAGTGCCGCTGTGGTCTATTGAATCGATAGTGTGTCGAGAGCTGCAGTGGGACTCGGAGAGCGAGGACTTCATTGGTCTTCAACGTTCTTTCTGCCTGGAGGACTTGATTAAAAGGGAATCGCTCTTGATACATCAGCAGCCATAGCCTAACGCTGGCAGAGGGAGGCAGGGAGGATTACAGGCAGCCCACACACACACTCACTGGTGAAATGTTTCAATCCATGAACTACCATTACTGGATCCTATATGTATTACTGACCTTAGGACTACAATAGAATACAACTGTATTGTCCATATTGAACAACAGAAATGTGTCCAATGTCTCTACAACATGAGAGTTTGGTTACTCTGGAACAGGAATATTTTTCAGTCATTTGTAGTTAATTGGCTCTGTATGGTTAAGAGCTCAGTGTCATCACTGTGGGCAAACAGAAAGCTAAGGCAACTTGGTCTGTCCGATCCACTGCTGCTTTGGAAGATTCATTAAAACAAGACAATGTTGTTTGGCTACCACTGTAATGTTATGTTACAAAATCAATACTCTGCTATTTGTAGGGTTTTCAGTGATTTAGTTGACCATCAGACAACTGACTGAATTGAAAACAATTGTCTCATGTAGATAGTAGCCTAAGTACTACACGCATGCACACATGTGGAAAAAGTACTCAATTGTTATACGAGTAAAAGTAAAGATACCTTCATAGAAAATGACTCAAGTAAAACTAACCCAGAAAAATACTTGAGTAAAAAAAGTATTCGGTTTAAAATGTACTTAAGTACAGTGGTGGAAAAAGTACTAAATTGTCATACTTGAGTTTTAAGATTCACATCAAAATATTTTTATTTTGCAAAGACAGCACAATTCTTATATATATTTTTTATATTTTCAGACAGACTGGGGCACACTCCAACATCCTTTAGAAACACAGCGTGTGTTTATTGAGTCCGCCAGATCATAGGCAGTAGGAATGACAATGCGTTATATTGATTGGTGCATTAATTGAACAATAATTCTATCCTGTCTGAGCATTCTAAATGTAACGAGTACTTTTTGGTGTCAGGGAAAAATGTATGGAGTAAAAAGTACATTATTTTCTTTAGGAATGTAGTGGAGTAAAAGTTAATCAAAAATATAAATAGTAAAGTACAGGACACCCCCAAAAAAACAACTTAAGTAGTATTTTAAAGTATTTTCACACCACTGCACGCACAAGGCTAACCGTCAGCATTCATAATGAGTGTGCAGACTGGTTCAGAGTGGATGATGTACATGGAAATGAAGCACACATTTTTCATACGGTACAAGTAACATTGTCAAGTAAAATTAACATTGACAAAGCCTCATTTGATGTCACAGATGTTGCCTACTTAAAAACAGGTCAACCAAGTAAAGCACATGAAAGTAAAAATGACAACGCTTTGCCTGCTGTGCCTGGAGGATGAAAGAACAAAGTGCTACTTTTCCAAGTCCAGTGAAGTAGCCTATATCGCAACACTCAGCAATCACAATCCCCTTCCAACCACGCCTTGCAAAGAGTTTCATCACCAACAGCCCCTCCTTCCATTGAACAGAAAACCCTATATTCTCTCTATGTAGCTACAGCAGCACTTCTGCTTCCCCCATGTAGCTACAGCAGCACTTCGGTTTCCCCCATGTAGCTACAGCAGCACTTCTGCTTCCCCCATGTAGCTACAGCAGCACTTCTGCTTCCCCATGTAGCTACAGCAGCACTTCTGCTTCCCCATGTAGCTACAGCAGCACTTCTGCAGACAAGAAACCCCATAACACATGCTGTGTATTTCCAAAGGGAAATTTATCCTGAATAGGTAGAACTAATTAACTAACTACTCTGTGTTGCGTCAGCCATACAATACATAGGCATTTGCAGAGGTCATCGTCTGTGACGCTGTGCAGCAGTGGATTCTTGCCCAGTGGTTCATCGTGTGGGCCGGTTGGCTTGTCCCAAACGTTGCCAATGGGCATTGCTGTCAGTAACAGCCCTCAGACGATGGTGCCGACCCAAACCGTACCGACTCGGATGGAGTATCAACGATGGTTGATACGCCAGTGCCAGCAACTACGATGGATGTAGCCATGAACCAGGCTAGCTCAACTCGGCTCAGTAGAGTGAATGGGCCTTACAGTCCAGTAGCTGTGTGCACCAGCCAGCCACGTTCACCTCTAACAGTGTCCAGCCTTGTTTTATCTTGGTCATCTCTAGAAGGGCCATAAATCTCTGAGCTGATCTCACCACACCACCCCAATCTCATCCTGCCTGCCACCTGCTGTGGCACTATACAAGGCCCCCCTCATCTGTTCTCGTTACCTGCTGTGGCGGGATGGGAGACAGGAATTGAGCTTTATTGCAAATCTGGGTCTCTGACATGGGGCTGTACCTAACTGCGCAGTATGTCTACCCAAACACGCTTTGCTTGCCTGCACCAACGAGGATGATGAAATAACTTGGAAATCGGAGCAAGAGAGAAACTTCAGAGACACTACGCAGATCCCATCTGTGTACCCCTCCTCGCCCATTTAGGCTACTCAGTTTCCAAGGTGACTGGGAAGTAGAGCTGGGCGATATATTGAATGAATTTGAATGTATGTTTTTGTGAGATATTACAAAATGCCTGCATCGCACTAATATATATATATTACACACACACACACACACACACACACATTTTTTTTTTATGAGCCTTTATGTCCGCTTGTTCTCATGTCTTTTTGGTCTTGTCTCCTTCGCTCCTTCTGTGCACCTTCCCATTTACACCAGAGATCTGTAACAATGGGAGTCGTTGTCCCAAAGACACGAAAGCAGGTGACAAGTTTAGGTCCAAAATAATCCCATAGAAACGTATTGGCCTTATTTGACAGATTTTGGCAAGTGAAACTTCTCACGTCACCTCTTCCTCTGTTTACACACACACACCCCCCTCCCTCTCCACTCACAACAAAGATGAGAGATCACTTATTCCTCTCTGACAAGAGGTTTCAACTTTCCATTTGCATTTGAGGTTTGGTCCAACAAAATTTGTCATAGGGACATGGAAACACATTGACACATTATTTTAAATGGAGGAAAGGTTAACCTTTCTAATGATGCCCTTTTTACATCAACTCCTCAAACTGCACACAGGGCAGACACTACTACAACAGGAGTATCAATGAACATTGATTCTGGAAAATGGTCAGTTTGTCACGTGGAACCGCTAGCAGCATCTTAGCCAGACCGTTATACTCGCTGTCTGTTTTATAATACCACATACCGCTAGCAGCCTCTTAGCCAGACCGTTATACTCGCTGTCTAGTCTGTTTCATAAAATGTGCAATAAGCTTAAAAACACAATTATATAAAGAAATTGGCAACTCATTCTCATTCTGAGAAATAAGGTAGGCCACTTGATTTCAACATCTGAACAAAGTTGACAGGCTAGCATGCTGTTCAAACAGTTGGAGACGGACAGAAGGGTGTGTTCATAACTGTTCTGCCTTGTTAGCTAGCAAATAGTTAAGTTGGCTGAACTTGACATTTAAGGCTACTCCACTAGCACTGGTTTATAATGCCTGCTAGTCATTATTAGTTCATGTGCATTTGTCACGTCCTGGCCACAGCCTTCTGGCTCATCTAGGATGTTTTGGTCTGTGTTTTATTTTCTATGTTTGGTTTTTTGATGGTTCCCAATTAGAGGCAGCTGTTTGTCGTTACCTCTAATTGGGGACCATATTTAAGTTAGTTCATTTCCCCACTTGCTTTGTGGGTCATTGTTTTGTATTGTGTATGTGTTGCTGCGCTACACAGTTTTGTTCAGATCATTGCAAATTGGTTTTGTTGTTTGTTAAGTTTCACCTAATTAAAAGGATGTGGAACGGAACTCGCGCTGCACGTTGGTCCGCTCATTCAAGCGATTTTGACAGCATTATGCATGGTTCTGGTTAAAATATGTAACAAAAATGGCATTTTCATAGACTGACTTGAAAGCCAGATATGTGATTATTGCAAAAAAGCAAGTTAATTGTATTATTTTATCAAAATAGTTTAGTGGTTGTGGAAGGCTTATTTTACCTAGGTATAATTTCACAAGCCCTAAATTCATTAGATTATTCCTGACTGTTTTCAATGCAGTGTATTTGGCTTTTAAATTGTAAAACAAAGCATATTTTATCAATATAAAAATTGTCCACAAGTTTGAAAAAAAAAAAAAAATGATTTTTAGGCCAAATCGCCCAGCCATACTGTCAAGTAACTCAGCCTCTGAACAACAAAATAATAGGCAAAAGCATTTACTGGCTACCAATAAAACAGCACCATGGCACGTATAGTAAAAGCTATTCAAAGTGCACCATTAAGAGTTGCTGGCAACCAATCAAAAAACGGCTACATGTAACACAAATTAACCACAATTACCTAAAATAAGGACATCAGTATTAGACTAGCCTATATGCCACCAAATCATCCCGTGTACAAAGCATATAGGCTAACAATATTCAAGCAACATAAAACATATACAGCAGTGATTGACAGTGCTGGATTATATTTTCTGAACCAAAAGGCATTCACTACAGAACGGAGTTTCATCTAAATGTGACCCAGTTTAACGTCACTTGATATGGTGAATAGCAAAGCGGCCTGAAAACACTGGATTCTTTAATGTATCAAATACATTTGGTCAATATAATAGATACAGGATATAGCACAAAGAAATCATATTAAATTACCTTTTTTTATAGTATTCTTAAAATACTAGATTTTAGAATTGTATGATAGCACACTTGACTGCTTGCTGATGGATCCTAAAGAGAGCATTGCAATACAGAAAGCTGATCCATTTCCCTTCATCAGAACGCATTGCAGCCAGAGAACAAGGCAAACTGAATGATTTATGCTCAGCCCCATCATTCCACGAGCAACAAGAGGACTGCAAATCAACACTTCACCATTTCACTACACATAATCTCTAGGATGACGACCGACGGCTCGCTGATNTCGCGCTTCCCTCAGCTCTGCAAGGCACGCTCGCACAGAGCTAATGAAGCAGCAGGTTTGAACAGCTCCAGACGTCGTTACAGTTTGTGCATGACCAGGCAAACTACAAGAAGCTAAATAAGCAGTTGGATTGCAGGCTATCCATTTAGCAGAAGCCACCTATATCTGGTTACACATTTTCTCGACAACCCCCAAGCTGTCACTACTACACTACACCACTGCTTGCGCGTGACTAAATACCAGTAAATGTGTAGTCGCCTACAGACTCCCGCCTGCTGAACAAGCAAGGGAATCCCCATACTCAGCTAGTTAGGAATTACAAGTTACGCTTTTTTGGGGGGACAATTTCTAGGATTCAAAAAAATTATGTAACATGTTAGTCTAATTGCAAACCATGTCGTCATTCACACACACACAGAGGCTAACAAGAGTTGAGACGTATCCTAGAATAAATGACCTGATAGTGAGCTGATAAATTAGTTTACAGGCTGGCTAGTTAGCTACAGCATAGAAGACACGCATTGAGCAAGCAAAGCTCAGCATATCGGAGGTAATGGCATGCACGCACACTCAGCATAACACGTTTCGCTTTTCAACTCACCAAACTTTATGTTTTTCTATAGTTCTTAACGTCCTCTATTGTGTAATAAAAAGGGCAATGAATGTAGCTGCTACAATTGTGACTGACAGACAAGCATGCGTTTTAAATCCCGCTCGTTCTCCCCTTGTTGATTCCTTTCTCTAAATTCCCTTGTATCGCGGAGCCAGACGTCATGTTTGGTCACGTGGGTTCATTCATGAAGTCTCTACAGGACACTAAAAAGCATATTTCATGTATGCAATCTCTTGCATGATGTTGCAACGCATCTGTAAAAATAGAAAAAAGAAAAATAAAGCTTGTTGTAACGCATATGGTTGATTTTGCAAATAGGGGCACTTTTGGCTGTTAAGAGTTGTACTTTTTTTCAGAAACATTTAACTGCTTTTTATCTAGCAGAAAAATTCAGGATTCGAGCAGATTTGTCGTCGGACTGTCAAATGGTGAAGTGTGATTCATCAATCCGGAGAACGCATTTCCACTGCTCCAGAATCCAATGGCAGCTGCTTTACACCACTCCAGCCAACACTTGGCATTGCGCATGGTGATCTTATGCTTGCTACACGCTTCAGCACTCGGGGGTCCCATTCTGTGAGCGTATGTGACCTACCTCTTCACGGCTGAGCCATTGTTGCTCCTAGACATTTCCACTTCATAATAACAGCATTTACAGTTGACCGGGGCAGCTCTAGCAGGGCAGAAATTGGACGAACTGACTTGTTGGAAAGGTGGCACCCTATGACAGTGCTACGTTGAAAGTCACTGAGCTCCTCAGTACGGGCCATTCTACTGCCAATGTTTCTCTATGGAGATTGCATGGCTGTGTGTTCGATTTTATACACCATTCAGCAACGGGTGTTGCTGAAATTGCTGAATCCCCACAGCATGATGCTGCCACCACCATGCGTCGCCGTAGGGATGGTACCAGGTTTCCTCCAGATGTGACGTTTGGCATTCAGGCCAAAGAGCTCAGTCTTGGTTTCATCAGACCAGAGAATCTTGTTTCTCATGGTCTGAGAGTCTTTAGGTGCCTTTTGGCAAACTCCAAGCGGGCTGTCATGTGCCTTTTACTGAGGAGTGGCTTCCATCTGGCCACTCTACCATAAAGGCATGATTGGTGGAGTGCTGCAGAGATGGTTGTCCTTCTGGAAGGTTCTCCCATCTCCACAAAAGAACTCTGGAGCTCTGTCTGTGACCATCAGGTTCTTTGTCACCTCCCTGACCGAGTTCCTTCTCCCCCGATTGCTCAGTTTGGCTGGGCAGCCAGCTCTAGAAAGAGTCTTGGTGGTTCCAAACTTTTTCCATTTAAGAATAATGGAGGCTACTGTGTTCTTGGGGACTGTCAATGATGCAGAAATGTTTTGTGCCTCAGCGCTCTACGGACAATTCCTTTAACCTTATGACTTGGTTTTTGCCTCTGACATCCACTGTCAATTCTGGGCCCTTATATAGACACGTGTACCTTTCCAAATCATGGCCAAGCAATTGAATTGACAACAGGTGGACTCCAATCAAGTTGTAGGACCATCTCAAGGATGATCAATGGAAACAGGATGCACCTGAGCTCAATTTCGAGTCTCATTGCAGGGTCTGTATACGTATGTAAATAAGGTATTTCTGTTTTTTATTTATTTGCAAAAATGTCAAAACCTGTTTTCCGCTTTTTCGTTATGGGTATTGTGTGTAGATTGATGAGATTATTTTTTTAGTTTTATCCATTTTAGAAGAAGTCTGTAACGTAACAAAATGTGGAAAAAGGGGTCTGAATACTTTCCAAAGGCACAGTATATAGTTTCCATTTATTTGACTCTTTTTAAAACAGGTGCATTAAACATTTTCTAATTATCAAGACCTTTGTACATATAATAACATAGAATATCAAAAGTCGGTGTGAGACAGGACAAAACAGTGAATTCCAGACATGAAATGCTTTATAAAATAAAAAAAACATTGAAAGCTGAAAAAAAAAATGTTTGTTATAGTCTCTGGAGTTGAAATAAAAAAAATCCAAGTTAACATTTTATCTTAAAAATCTAACCCATATTTGCAAAATCACCCTTATATGCATACAGGCTACAGAAAAAAGACGAGACAATATCTGTTGAAATATTTAATTAATCATTAAAGTTTTGGAAATAATGTTTACAAATGTTTTTTGTTTAATAAAACAGATCTAGACTTTATATTTTTTGTGAACAAAATGTGTAAACACTTACACGTTCAGCATATTCATGCATTTCACTTTGTATAGGCCTAATAGTACCACTTCCACCTTGTAACACAGTAATATGCCAGTCAAGTATGTAAAAGGGCTGAATGTTAAATATCTCATGTAAAATACTGTAGTCTACCTACTGTGTATGTGTGTAACATTAATATCTGCTACCATCTTGAACAAGTCTCTAACACAAAGGAGATTTGTTTGTGTGTAACAAGTCCATCTTGCAAAGGAGATTTATCTACACTGAACAAAAATATGAACGCAACATGTAGTGTTGGTCCCATGGTTCATGAGATGAAATAAACAAATCCCAGAAATGTTCCATATGCACAAAAAGCTTATTGCTCTCAAATGTTGTGCAAAAATTTGTTTACATCCCTGTTAGTGAGCATTTCTCCTTTGCCAAGATAATCCCTCCACCTGACAGATGAGACATTTCAAGAAGCTGATTAAACAGCATGATCATTACACAGGTGCACCATGTGCTGGAGACAAAAGGCCACTCTAAAATGTACAGTTGTCACATAACTTGAGACATCTGTGGCATTGTGTTTTGAGGGAGCGTGCAATTGGCATGCTGACTCCAGGAATGTGCACCAGAGCTGTTGCCAGAGAATTATGTTAATTTCTCTACTGTCGTTTTAGAGAATTTGGCAGTACATCCAACCTGCCTCACAACTGCAGACCATGTGTATGGCGTCGTGTGGGCGAGTAGTTTGCTGATGTCAACATTGTGAACAGTGCCCCATGGTGGCGATGGGGTTATGGTATGGGCAGGCATAAGCTACAGACAACAAACACAATTGCATTTTATCGATGGCAATTTTAATAAACAAAAATACCATGATGAGATCCTGAGGCCCATTTTTATTAAGGTATCTTTGTCAAACAGATGCATATCTGTATTCCCAGTCATTTAAAATCCATAGATTAGGGTCTAATTAATTTATTTCAATTGACTGCTTTCCTCATGAACTCTAACTCTAAAATCTTTGAAATTGTTGCATGTTCCGTTTATATTTCTCTTCAGTATAGAGATAGATATATCTACCTGTGTGTGTAACTTTAGTAACATTAATGACTGCTGCCATCTTGAACAAGTCTCTTTTAAAAGAAGATATACATCTCAACAACACAAACCGGATAAAGAAAGGATCAATAGAATTCCCATTTTGTTGTGGTTTCCAGGTGAGTCTAAACAGTGTTTCTCCTTCTACAAACTAAAAAACAAAGTTTTTTCCCCCCCCCTTAGTCAGGCAAAAATTATTAACATACTAAAGCTGTAATATAATCTCTCAATCAAGCAACGAAAATAGCCAGGAAATGAAGAGATAAACAACAATAGAAAACAGGGACCTTTGCTGTTTAGCAAGACAGACCAAAATAGTTCCAGTAAGACTGTAAATAATGTATGACCTAATAATCTGTCTTTCGGAACGTATAGGCACACATTCTATGAAACAGAAGATATAGAAAGCTAAGCACATAAGACATCCAACTCCACATCTGCCTCTGTGTTTCTACACCGTTTACTGAAAGGGAGTGGGCGGCAGGTAACCTAGCGGTTAAGTACGGTTGGAAAGTAACCAAAAGATCACTGGTTCGAGTCCCCGAGCCGACTAGGTGAAAAATCTGTCCACGTGCCCTTGAGTAAGGCACTTTACCATAATTGCTCCTGTAAGTCAAAATGACTAAAATGTAAAGGAATTGTGACCTGTTGCTCATCACCATGTGGGTCCATCTTAACTGTCTAGTGGTGTCTCCTCCTACCGCTCTTCTCCTTCATCTGCACCGATATGACAACACTGGACAGGTGAAAGCCATAATGCCTATTAGGAACTTGCATTCACCTGTCCAGGTGTTTCTAGTCAGTGAATATGGAAGGAAAGGAGACCAGGAGAAGTGTCCCTTCACCCTACATCCTCTACTGCTGCTCTAAGTTTATCCTCACGTTTATGAAGCTGCTATTTATGGGCCTGCTCCTCCTCTCAGCTGGCATGCTACAACCATTACACATTTTTTAGGGTTTAAATAATACACTCAGTAGTGTTTCATTCTTTTGAGGGTCTCATTGATCTCTACCTGGGGCATGTTCACTAGGGAAAAAAAAAACAGACCGAAACCTGAACTTGTCCAATAAGAAACCATTTTATGTTGCAAAATGTTTGCAGTGCACTAATGAATACACCCCTGTTCTGTGATCAGAGCCACTTAGTTCAATTACTTATTATGCCTGGGGTTGCTGCTGTTGAACAGGCTGATCCCAGATCCTGTCCGGACGCCCACCCCTGTTCCCACCCCTGGCTGCTGCAGAACCTTGTCCAGCGTAGTCTTCTTGATGGCCGCAGGAGAGATCTTCTCCTGGTCAGCCAAGAACTGGAGCTCCCTGATTGAAAGAAAATAAATGTACATTACCTTTTACTCTTAACAGACGCTGTTATCCCGAGTGACCTCAAGTCAAATATTCACACACGGATACTCCCGTTTGAGCCACATTATTTAAAAGAGATGGGACTTTGCTCATGGAGTGCGTCTACTATCTGTTAGTTACAAAAAGTTCAGACATATGCATCTAGCACCCTCTGCTGTCTAAACAATAGCATCCAGCCATACAACAGAGCACTATGACACAGACATTAAACACAAACATTCAAATTATTATTATTTTTACACAAAACATATAGGTCTGGTTTCCTGAACCCAGATTTAGACCAGTCCTGGACTAAAAGCACACTCAACTGAGAATCTCCAATAAAAGTGCTTGTAGGCTGGTTGAATCTGGGTTCGGGAAACCCAACCCATAGCCTAACTGACATCAGTGCTACATCAGTATTATGTGGTTATATCGAAAAGCCACATTTTGTTAAATCCTTTGTCCAGAGACCTACTGGCCTCACCATACCACCAGCCAGGGCTTATCCACAAAGATCCAACATATTGAATGTTGCAGATAGAAATGCAACACAGACTTGACATACTTCTTTATTCTTCATGATGTCTACTCTACCACTCAGATTTCTATCTGCACATTCCGGTTTGATTTCCAGGACAGACTTAGCCTAGTCCTTGACTAAAAAGCATTTTCTATGGAGATTTTCCATTGGAAGTGATTTTTAGTCCAGGAAACTGTCCCTCTAAAGTGGTGCCCAGCCTACCTGGTCCTGATGCAGGAGGCCTCAACAGCATTGATGAGCAGTGCGCGGAAGCCCCCACTCTCCATGACATGCAGGGCGTGAATGGTGGCTCCCCCTGGGGAGCAAACGTTATCCTTCAGCTGGCCAGGGTGCTGCTCCGAGTCCAACAGCATTTTAGCTGCTCCCTATGGGAAAGACAAAATAGAGACTTAAACATACTGTGGTGAATTTGGGCGTAGCCTCGACCGGGGAACTGGAACCCAGGTCCCTGTGAGCGACAGTAACACATCTTAACCGTTACACCAAGAGATCCAAACCCATTGACGAGGTTGCTAGGTATACCAAGGTTGCTTCAATACGGTACACTCTACAGTCAAGAAAACGTTTGCATGGCTCATGGTTATAAAATGCCAAACTCAAGGGAAGAATTCTCCACATTTTCGCACAGATGCAATAGATTTCTTTCAAAATGTTTTCGGATCAAAATCTGTAGTATAATAAAAAAATAACATTCACAAGCAGTCCTCAAAAGAGATTTCTGACTGAGATTATATTCAGAGCTTGTCTGATTGCTAGTCTCTGTTCAGCGTTTACATTCCCCTCATTGTACTCTGTCATTTGCCAACGATAGCTGTGGGAGTTATCAAATCAGGATCAAATCCTCTGATCTCCTTAAGCTCATTAATGATAGAATGTTCATATTTGAAGAAAGACCAGTCTCTTTGGCACATGACACGGTGTATAAGGAGTGTAATGTTACAGAGACTGGTACCAAGACTAATTCAGTGCTAGACGTTCATAGATAATGCATGTAGATGTTGTTCTCACCAGCAGGGCCTGTGCTCCTAGCCGTATAGCCAGTCTCCTGGGCAGACCCATTTTCACCCCACCGTCAGCAAGTGCTTCCACAGCTGTAAATGCCTATAGGGAGACAAAGACAAACATGCACTTATCATATGCACACTCATCACATGTATAAAACACAGTTCAAAATGGGCTCTGGAGATTATACAATAGAGAAAAGAGTTAAACTACTGGCTGGCTAGTCATTTCTGTTAAGCAAGCATAGTAGGCATTCTCCTAGGGGCTAGGCAAGGGCCAGTTCTAATAACCCATTATTTGCATGGTCGATCATGAAAATAATGAGCTAAAATAGTTTTACAACCCAAAGGTATGGTTGTAGCCCACTGGGCTAGCCTAGGCATTAGCTTGGGGAGCTAGTCTTCTGGTGTCAGGAGGGGTCAGTCATCCCTCAAGCAGGGTTTACTGAACCACCTCAGTTACAGTGGCAGACATGCAAAGCACAATTCAAAAAAGCATATCAGAGTTCTCTTGTTGCAGGTGCGTGGGGATAATGTGGTATCTTAAAAGAAAGGAGAAACCTGCACACTACTCCTGCTCGTATTGTATCACTTTTTAATCATAGTTTATTCAAGCATGTCGGCCTCTTGGCCTTCAGAGCTTTTGTGATAGTCAATGTAAAATTCAAACTAGAATAACATAACCACTCACATAGGCGGGTCCACTGCCACTGAGTCCGGTGACTGCATCGATCAGGTCCTCCTCCACCTCCGTGCAGTAGCCCACACTGGCCATCAGCTGCTCCAGCAGCCTCCCGTCCTCTAGCTCGGCATGGGTACCCGTGGCGTAGACCGTGGCTCCCTCCCGAACCACCACCGGGGTGTTGGTCATGCATCGCATCACCTTGGGGAACGGGCGGTACTGGAGCAGCTTCTGCAAAGGGCAGGGGGAGAATAACACTGAAGTGAAGATTACTTGATAGAAACATGAGGAAAAGCTTCATGAAAAACGGTCTCTGCAGTGAAACTTCCTTTTTGAATAAGTTTTTTTTTTAACTTGCAATGACTTTGATATGTGGTTGTGTGGGGGCAAACCCAGATACAAGTATGTGGACACCCCTTCAAATTAGTGAATTCAGCTATTTTCGCCACACCCGTTGCTGACAGGTGTATAACATCGAGCACCCATGCAATCACCATAGAGAAACATTGGCAGTAGAATGGCCCGTACCGAAGAGCTCAGTCCTTTCCAACAAGTCAGTTCATCAAATTTCTGCCCTGCTAGAGCATCCCCGGTCAACTGTAAGTGCTGTTATTGTGAAGTGGAAATGTCTAGGAGCAACAACGGCTCAGCCGCAAAGTGGTAGGCCACACAAGCTCATAGATCGGGACCACCGAGTGCTGAAGCGAGTAGCGTGTAAAAATCCTCTGTCCTCGGTTGCAACACTCACTACAGAGTACCAAACTGCCTCTATGTCAGCACAATAACTGTTCGACGGGAGCTTCATGAAATGGGTTTCCATGGCCAAGCAGCCGCACACAAGCCTAAGATCACCATGCGCAATGCCAAGCGTCGACTGGAGTGGTTTAATGCTTGCCGCCATTGGACTCTGGAGCAGTGGAGACGCGTTCTCTGGAGTGATACATCACGCTTCACCATCTGGCAGTCCGACGGACAAATCTGTGGGGGAAATCAACTCCATATTAATGCCCATGATTTTGGAATGAGATGTTCGACGAGCAGGTGTCCACATACTTCTGGACATGTAGTGTATATCCTTACTCATTTTTGCTTACAATCATATCATAAATAACCTGCCTAATGACTCACAACTTCAACATGTTCTAAAAGTAGGCAAGTGTTTTCCATCATTCTCTGTGCCCCAGATTACACAGGACACAGAATTCTCAGAGGCCTCAGCTCATGACAATCCAACCTTGAACGGTCTCAAACTGCTGAATCTCACTCTATGTACCGAAAGTAGTAGATGTCTCACTGTTACCATGTTCAATTGAAAGTTGTATCAGGTTCATATCAACCAACGTCTGTAATGATGCATGTACATGTACACAGCACTCAGAATGACTATATAATGTTGACACTCAGAAGAATCATTTGCCTTTGAGCCATGCCTTTTCAGCCACCTTGCTATTGGCTGTTTTCACATGACCACTTGTAACCCAAAGCTCTGTATTAAAACGTTTACTTCCACCAGATCCTAGAAGTCTAGTTTCCTCTTTTACCTTTTCAATGTCAACTTACCACTGCAGAATTACGACTTACGGTTGTTTTTAACCTACCACTCGCACAGTGACTGGAAGCTGCTCTGGATAAGTGTGTCTGCTAACGGACTAAAATGTAATGTAAATGTCACTAAGACAAGGGTTAAGTTAACGACAAATACCCCTGAGCTACGGAACTACGGTATCGAAGGTAGATTTTAGTTTAGAATTAGTGTATTAGGCACATCCAGTAACTTGCAAGTGCCAGGTACAACAATAAAAGACAATATAGAAAGATAAGATAACCACAAACAGTTGAACGCTTCCCCAGTTTTATTGTGCAACGTTTTGAACCAAGACCTTTCCGGCATTACAAAAAAACACTTGATTTTGCAGTTATGTGGTCTGGTTCTCTCAAATAGCACAGTAAAAATCGATCCTGATCCTCTATTTGTCAGTCTCTTGTGAGAGAGCATGGCTGTTCATCAGATTGCAGTGTGTGGCAGCTTTCCCAGTATCAGGGCAGAGGGCTAAGGTATTTTCAGCGGGAACAGAATGGAAGGGCGATTCATGTTGTAGCAGCCGGAAGTTGCTATGTCCTAGGGCTATGTGAGACCAGAGCATGGTAGTGACTGAGGGGGCAGGGAGAGAATCTCAATGGCATTTCATTGATTTCTTGCATCCTCTCGCCTCCTTCAATTGAGATTCCCCCAGGGAGAGGAGAGGGACTTCTGACGTCATCCAATGGGTTTTGAGGATGAGAAAGGATGCGAGGAATCAAGGAAATGCAATTTAGATTCTCCCAGGGAGAGGGGAAGTCAGTCTGTCTGTGACACAGAACTGGAAGCCTCGTGTTAGGCTATAACAGAGGGCTGTAGCTTCATTGATTTGACAGGATGGAACAAGTTATTTCAAAGCAGGATTCCAACAGAATGCTTTCACCTATCCAATCATATCAGGGGCTTGTTCAATAAGCACCAATCGTAAGAAAACCATTGAGATACTTGTCCAACAAGAAATATACATTTCAGTTCTGTTGCAAAACATTCTGCTCTGTGCGCTAATGAACTCAACCCAGATCCGTAGTTCAGTACTGAGGAGAGAAAGCGAGAGACAAAGCACCAGCTAAAGTCAACTTTAATTAGATTTCACAGTATACATCTATCCTGATTTTGTATTTTTGTCCCTCTTCCATTTTCTGTTGCAAAACATTTCTAAAAATCTGTAAATCAGTAGAGAGAGAAAGCTCTGGCTAAAGTCGACTTTCACTGGACTCCAAACTGACCTTCTCAATGGAGCTGATGGTGACACCAGCTGCACAGGACACAATGAGGTGGCGGTCCTCAATGTCCGGTCCAATCTCATCCAACACGAAGGGGATGATGTGTGGTTTGACAGCCAGAAACAGAACGTCACTCTTGTTCACCACCTCCTTGTTGCTGGTTGTGAGATTGACACCCATTTTCTGTGTAGAAGAGCACAGCCATTGTGTTGATCATTACCCCTCAGTAAGATAGTATTTCTAAAACATAATTTAAATTGACAAATGTATTATTCTGTGCCTCTCTCGCTCTGTCTTTCTTTCTCTATGTATCTCGTTTGTGTGTGGGGGATTTAATTTGAGTGTAGCCGATGTGAGATGGTAATAGATATGCTGTAACTGAGGAAACTTATTCCCACAAACATCCAGCGCAACCCAATGACTGATCCATTCTACTCACCCGCAGTCCTGACACTGTGGGAAGATCTGTGTCTGGGGAGCTGGCAGTAATCCTCTGGGTGGCAATGACACCTGCAGGGATGGGAGAGGGGGAAAAAATTAATAAACCAGGAATACCCTATTGGCTGTGTTTTGGACACTGGTGGCCAGCCGTGGCTGTGTTTTGGACACTGGTGGCCAGCCGTGGCTGTGTTTTGGACACTGGTGGCCAGCCGTGGCTGTGTTTTGGACACTGGTGGCCAGCCGTGGCTGTGTTCTGGACCCTGGTGGCCAGCTGTGGCTGTGTTCTGGACCCTGGTGACCAGTCGTGGCTGTGTTCTGGACACTGGTATAATCTAACAATTAAATATTTGTATACAACTAAAATTAAAAACTAGCAAATCAGGCCTGAAAACTAACTTTGGATCGGCGTGGTCAAACCAGCTTCACCAAGACCATGGTGGCCCAGCTTGTCAGAAACACAGCGAAGGCTGGTCACCAGTGTCCAAAACACAGCAAAGGCTGGTCACCAGTGTCCAAAACACAGCAAAGGCTGGTCACCAGTGTCCAAAACCATCTCTAGACCATGCTGGTAAACCAGCATAACCAGCTAGACCATGCCGGTCAGACCAGCTAAACATTTGTGCTGATCTATGCTGTTTTTTCAGCAGGGCACTGAAGTGGTTAACACAGAATACATTTCAATCATGAAATCACTATACATTAATTCGGAGGTTAGAACTTCATATATGACAATATAGAATGGCTCATGCTCATCAAAGCATAGCCAGCAGACCTGACCCTCTTGCTTACAGGCTTAATAGGGTCGGACAGCATTCCTGTGTATATTAAGACACGGTGGAGCCAGCGTGAGATAGTACCTCAATCGAGGGATGAGAAATGCGCTGTCCTCCGAATTGTCCTGTTATCCCAACTGTTACACAGTGCAGATTGAACGACTGCTCGCGCGCTAGAAGTCCTTCAATCTTATCTGTGTAAGAGTTGGGATAATAGGAACATTCAGAGTAAAAACTCGTTTCTGGATTGCGGTGTTTTCCGATCCATATCTCGCTCCAGCTCTGCAGTGTCTTAATATACACATGAATAATGTCCGACCTTAGTGCAGCTGTATGCAAGCGGGTCGGATCTGCCAGGTACTAAAAGCAATGCTTAGATGGTTACCTGCAGCGCTGAATCCCTTCACCAAGGCATGGGCCAACTGACCCGCTCCGATGAACCCCACGCTCATTCTGAAGTTTCGGTTGTTGCTGTGAAGGCAAATTACACTGGTAATATCAAGAGACACACAGGTATATGCAATTCACATAACCTGTCCACCCGCCTTGTGTAAACAACAAAGAATATGTAGCATTTACAGTAAACAGTATTTACTTCCTGATAACAAATGGAATCACAACACATGCAGCTACGACACAGTTGAAGCGATGCCGACAGCTGCCTGCAAGAAGTAACGTTAACCTAAATATTTGACAGACAAATCAAACTTACCGATGTTGCGACGAATGTATAAATTGTTTCCTTTTCCAATGTTGCCGCCGAACATATAATTCAAAAGAGTTACAGTTGTAACAGCGTTAACGTGGTTTTCACCTAAAACCGACTATGATAATGACATGCGAAGTGACCAATAGACCGAGAGAGTCGCTGAACGTCTAAACCAATGGCGGTGGCAGTATTCATTTATTGTGCAGTTATGGGTGGGCTCTGAAAGCTGCATACAGCCAGTTGCGTCAGCCTTGCAAGTAGAGTGGGCGTGGAGAAGAAAACTCTAGGTTACATTCCAGATCAGCCCTTCTAGTAGCTGAATCTGAAAGGGCATTCATTTTAAAGAATTACAGTATAAAAGCGCTGTTCTTTTATTTACTGCCTTAACACATCGATTTGTTAGTGATAACATGTACTATCAAGGTATTTGCTTCTCTATTTCAGGACACTAACCCTAAAAGTCAGAGAGGCCTATTATAATTCACTCATACATTAGGGAATTATAATGTTGAGATGGTGTTTTCACCATTTAAACAGTAGCCTAGTACCAGCTTTGTGTTGGGTGTCAGTTGAGGACAGAACAGTTTGAACAGTGCTATCATGGTTTCTTGGTCCCCATTAATCCTAGTCCATTCTTCATTTAAAGTGCATTTTAGTCCAGTAAACCAGTCCATACATCACAGGCTATAATGCTATAAAAATGTAAGATCACAAAAATGTGTCAGAAACAAAACCTAATATATCTGATTGACTAGATGCATCAGTAATGTTTATGCCTATTACTAACTAGTCTGTAGCCTACTGTTCATAAAGGGAGAGACAAGGGGAGAGAGATCAACAGGCGCACAGACTAAACAATTTGTTCATTTTAATGACATTTTGAATATTCACAACTTTCATAACTTTTCTATTGCTTTAAATCATTGAGTACATCACATGGTTTTCATTACAATACAGTGTTCAGGGATGTTTTGCAGTGCAGACACACATATACGCACACACACACTCACACTCATGCACACACACACTCACACATACTATGTATTACCAATTTCGTATTGACAGTTGCTACACTGAACATTCAGCTCATAATGAATCTACACACTGACTGAACTTGGACTGAAACAAGAGGAGTTGAAGTTGAAACATGCAGTTGGGTGTTAGTATAAACACCCAAAGTACTCAATGATGGAAAGCCAATTCAACACACTACACATTACATTTTTTATATAATATTGTCATTATTAGAAAAACATCTTAGTTAAGATTAAACGTTTCTTGAAACACAATAAATAAAACAGACTATTTCAAGACATGAAAACAACCCAATGATGATTTCCAACGTCCTTCTATACGTAATGGGCAACATGTTCATAGTACAAAAGCAAAGTACAGAAATGACCATGAACCTCGTTATAATCTTGAAAACGTTTTTCAACAATGTGCATTATTAGTAGGCGACTACATTTTATCGATTGCTCGGTTTACTAAACCTTATAAATAATAGCTTCTTTATAACGCAGATTGTAGAGGAAAAGTTTCTGTTTAAATCACACTGCCAGATTATGAGATTTACAGATTTCCTTTGCATTTAGCACATGGCTTTTGCACTACGAAAATGTCGGCCAACATGTTCAAAGCTCTGAATTAAACCAATGTACTGCACCATAAGACAGAGTGCCTACAACAGTACTTGCCAATGTTTCAGGTTTCTCTTAGAGATTATAATACTGATAGTAATGATAATAATGTTAAGACATAACACTGATGTTAAGAAAGACACAACACTGATGTTAAGAAAGACACAACTCTGATGTTAAGACACAACACTGATGTTAAGAAAGACACAACACTGATGTTAAGACACAACACTGATGTTAAGAAAGGCACCACTGATGTTAAGAACGACACAACACTGATGTTAAGAAAGACATAACACTGATGTTAAGAAAGACACAACACTGATGTTAAGAAAGACACAACACTGATGTTAAGAAAGACATAACACTGATGTTAAGAAAGACAACACTGATGTTAAGAACGACACAACACTGATGTTAAGAAAGACATAACACTGATGTTAAGAAAGACATGACACTGATGTTAAGAAAGACATAACACTGATGTTAAGAAAGACACAACAAAGGCACAAAGCCATAACATCATTGAGGCGATCTGTAAACTGTAGTAGGTATGGGGCGTTCACAGGTACTTGAGTGGAGATGCTGTGTGTCATTTCCAGTGTGGTCTCTGTCTGTCTCTGAGGGCCAGGGGTGCAACTCAAAAGTCTATACCCTCTACTCCTCGCATCCCCTCTCCACGCCTCCTCACAACGTCAGAGTGAGGTAGAAGTCCATTCAAGGATCGTATCTCCTCTTGTCTTCTCCAATGCTCTCCTCCCTTACCTCGTACGCCGTGTCCAATGAGGAACCGAGGAAAAAACTTTTGACATTCCCCCCAGGAGTGAGGAGGGTAGAGGGGTCCCCAGGAGTGAGGAGGGGTCCTCAGGCAGCAGAGTGGAGTGAGAAGGGTGGAGGGGTCCTCAGGCAGCATAGTGGAGTGAGGAAGATGAGAAGGGTCCTCAAGCAGTGGATTGGGAGACAAAGCGGATCCTCTGGGAGTAGATTAGGTCGCTGAAGTACAACACCATGTTGACATGGGTGAACACCGCCACCACCAGCTTGCTGTCCCAGGGACAGTTCTCCCACGGACAATCGTCGGGGCGACCCGGCGTGCCATACTTCCTGTCGAAGCTGAAGATGGGCCACACCAGGGCGGCGCTCAGGTACAGCAGCGTCGCCAGGAACGTGTAGATGATCACGAAGCGGTCGAAGGGGAAATGCAGGGGCAGAGCCGAGGCTTTTCCCGACACGGTCACAGCGATCACAACCACGGTGATGGAGAAGCACAGGCTGTAGACCACCACGCAGTAATGAGTGGGGATGTGGCGGTTGTACTCGCTGCCGTTGGCCAGGGCCCCAAATATAATGCAGGCCACGAAAGCCTGGACCACCTTGAGCAGGCCTGACATGGTGGCCATGTAGCCCACCACATGGCCGGGTTTGGCCCGGGTCAGGAACACCTCAGCCGCGTAGGCGAAGCAGCAGAAACTGGAGCACACGGTGACAGCGATGCGGTAGTTGCGCACCTCGCAGCCCCCGTCGGACTTGGAGCACTGGGAGCGCAGGAAGTAGACAGGGTAGACGACGGAGGCGGCGACATACATGAGTGTGGCGAGCATGGCGAACGCCACGGTGAGGTTGTCCCAGGAGATGGGCATGCAGCAGGGGAGGCGTGTCACATCCATGGTGAACACCAGCAGGGTCATGGCGAAGCAGAAGCACCACACAAACATGCAGTAGATACCATAGGCGTGGTTGTAGCCGGCGCTGTGGGCCACCAGGGCTATGATGGTGCAGCCCAGGAGGAGCTGGAGCATACGGGCCGCTCCTAGAGGAGATAGCACCGCCGCCTTGTTCAGGTAGTGTCCGCCTTGGGGGTCCATGGTCACACCTCCTGTCCCCTAATTGCCAAAAGCTGTCTGGGTGTCTCTTCTTCCTAATGATGCCTCCAGGCAGCCTCCTTCTTCAGGTTAGGTGTCGTTGCTGTCTGGGTCTGGGTGTCACTTACACTCAACAATACCTCCAGGCAGCCTCCTTCCTTTGCCTCCAGGCAGCCTCTTGCCTATGCCTCCAGACAGCCTCCTTCCTATGCCTCCAGACAGCCTCCTTCCCTTCAAGCTGGGTGTCCTTGGCCTGACTCTCCCCCTTTCTCCCCCTTTCTCTCTCTCTGTGTGGGGACCTCGCCCTTTGCCTGGCTATTTTTATAGACAGTTCTAATTACAAATCTCTCTCTATGTTTCCCTGCATGCACCTTGTAATTACTGCAGTGTGTTGGAGATCAGGTTACAGTCGGCCACAATGGTGTTCAACTTACAACGCAGTCAGAGCCTTGAGCAGTGCTGATTTCATTGTCCCTGTCAACAGTTTAGCAATCAAATCTTGTAACTTCTTTGCTTCTCTAACGGTAATAATTTAATGTTGACCCAAGTGATCTGTCTAGTTTCTTACAGATGCTTGCATCAATAATCACAGATCGAGATAAAGTCACAGATCGAGATTGATGGTGGCCAGATATAGCATTACCCTTGTGTTTTAACTGAAAAGTCCAACTCAGTCACAAAGGGTCTTGTAGTTCACTTCTCCTTCAGGTTATGGAAGAGCTACAAGTTCCTCACTCCCAACACGTCACTCCAGAGCCCAACAATCCATCAACAGGCTAATCCAAACGCAGTACAGTTACATGGACATGGGGGAGTGCTCCAATAATAACCCACTATTGAACGGGGGAGAGGTTAGGTTGTTGTTCTGGTTGTAGTCCTGTGTCCCATGCGGGCAGTTGTACTAGGCTTGTCAAGGTCCAATACTGATCAGCTCTGTCCTTGTAATCCTTCCACTGCCAGGACCTAAGCTCCCTGGAAAAGTCCTCCTAACTGTCTGATCTCTGTCTCGTGTACCTCTTTCTCCCTCTCTTCTTCTCTGTCTCTCTCTCACACGCTATTTCTCTCTCTCCCTCCCTCCCTCTCTCTTTCTCTCTCTCCCACTGCCTCTCACCCTCTCTCTCCTGATGTGTTCTCACTCTCTCAAATACGCACACACACACACACTCTCTCTCCTATATGACAGTATGTGCCCCATAAGCTGCCAGGGAAAGTTATTTAAAACACTGCTCTGCCCAGCCCAGGGTTATGGGCCAGGCCGGGTCTATAAATAGTGGACTATATTCCAAAGAGGAATGGGGTGGGAGCCCACATGTCCAGGTCCTCCCCTGTCAGGCACCAGCATGGGGAGTTGTGTTTCTGGGACAGAGGGAACTTAGTTAGAGTCAGACTCTCTCTCTCTCTTTCTATTTCTCTCTCTTTCTCTTTCTCTCTCTCTCTTATTCTATCTCTCTCTATCATGCTCTCTCTCACCGGGAGATTGCCTGGCATTTATCCCCAACGTAATGACAGGGGAAAGAGCCCAAGACAGCCATTTTGGCCAGCAGTTATATACAGGTCCTAGGGATGATTATACATGAGATACTAGTAGCTACCAGCTTTGAGTTTTATGTGTGTAAAATGGGGGCTTTAACTAATTACCAGTTTGGGGAAACACTGAAGCAGGTTAATATTCAAAAGATTTTGAGTTGTTTCAGTTTCATGTGACAATCAAGGTATAGTAACGATGACTAATTGAAATAAATTTGTAAGTCAAATTTTTTAATACAGAGGCAACTAGGGGTGTGTTTAAATAAAAGCCTGATAAGATGTTGAGTTTCTACATTTGACTCATTTAGCAGACACTTAGCCAGAGATATGTATAAGTGCATTTAAAATAAGGTAGGTAGGGAAAGTAAAATCCTCTTCAAAATAGACGCTGTCTACACTCAGTTTCTACCCTAATACATATGTGCGTGTACTGTGTGAGTCAAGGAGTCCACTTGTGGTACTGTAGATTGAGGCAGAATGGCGAAGACATCAAAAAGACAACAAGAAAACGTTTCTTTTGAAATAATTGTAATGTGTCCTTTCTTTAAAGTGTGATACAAAGACATGCAATCAACACAAAGAGAAAAAAACAGCAATATATTTACAATTGACAAAGAATCACTTCTCTGTGAATATAGCACTTATAAATATGATTTACATAACAAAATAAATATGTAAATGACCAATGTAGCTTGAGTTTTCTCTGTTAAAAAATATGTTACAGAACAAAATGACAATTAGTAATACCTTTCCTTCTCTGGTGTCTGCTGAAAGAGGTCCTTTAAAACATAGTATATACGACTTAACATTGAGCATTACAGTACATACAACATTATCATTATATTAAAAAGGGATTTTCTATAAAAAATATAAAGAAAAGGAGTTACAATAGTGAACACTTAAAAATAACCTATACAAACACTCAGACAAAAATAATCCAGTATGTGATATTCTTCTCCATTTGAATGGAAATTGCATTGATTCTCTGGTTTGTTGTTCAACAAAGCCCATCTAAGGTGTAGTTCACCTTCTGATGCGATGATATACTGTATGCATGGAAACTGTCATGGCTGACTAAAAAGGAGTATAGCTGATGATTCTGTTGAGAGGTAAAGAGGACTACATGCATTGGCACTGTGGTATAGATGAACTATTAGTGGGCCTGTGTGAGTGACCTACAGCATCTGGATTCATACACTTTTTGTATCATTTTCAGATACTTTGAGTGTTTGATTGAGCCTGCCTGAAGGAGTGCTAGATGGGGAGGGTGAGGGGCTTGCACTTTTGGGACTATTCTACTGTTTCCATTGTGCTAGACATGCTAAATCAAGGCCCACCAGCACTGAGACCCATCTGAGCACCACAAATCAGGGAGAGCTAGATTCCTCTAGAACTCTGTTTCTGTGTTCAATACCTTTAGGATCTGAACCATGTCTACCTGTGTCAAGGTAAGGACTGTAGTTACCTGTATAATGGACTCTTCTCTACCACAACCATCTGAATCGTCATTTCTTTAGTTGGAAACCCCATGAGAAACCTTTGTTTGAACTTTCATGATCTTCCTCCAATTGCCAATAGGTGGCACCCAATCACTACCTTTGGTGGTTGTGTCAAAGTTCTCATTGGTCCTCATACAATTCCTGCTGTTTTCAAATGAACCTGAACATGTATTGCTACAGCTCATTATACACTGCTCAAAAAAATAAAGGGAACACTTAAACAACACAATGTAACTCCAAGTCAATCACACTTCTGTGAAATCAAACTGTCCACTTAGGAAGCAACACTGATTGACAATAAATTTCACATGCTGTTGTGCAAATGGAATAGACAACAGGTGGAAATTATAGGCAATTAGCAAGACACCCCCAATAAAGGAGTGGTTCTGAAGGTGGTGACCACAGACCACTTCTCAGTTCCTATGCTTCCTGGCTGATGTTTTGGTCACTTTTGAATGCTGGCGGTGCTTTCACTCTAGTGGTAGCATGAGACGAAGTCTACAACCCACACAAGTGGCTCAGGTAGTGCAGCTCATCCAGGATGGCACATCAATGCGAGCTGTGGCAAGAAGGTTTGCTGTGTCTGTCAGCGTAGTGTCCAGAGCATGGAGGCGCTACCAGGAGACAGGCCAGTACATCAGGAGACGTGGAGGAGGCCGTAGGAGGGCAACAACCCAGCAGCAGGACCACTACCTCCGCCTTTGTGCAAGGAGGAGCACTGCCAGAGCCCTGCAAAATGACCTCCAGCAGGCCACAAATGTGCATGTGTCTGCTCAAACGGTCAGAAACAGACTCCATGAGGGTGGTATGAGGGCCCAACGTCCACAGGTGGGGGTTGTGCTTACAGCCCAACACCGTGCAGGACGTTTGGCATTTGCCAGAGAACACCAAGATTGGCAAATTCGCCACTGGCGCCCTGTGCTCTTCACAGATGAAAGCAGGTTCACACTGAGNACACACACTACTGAGCCTCATTTTGACTTGTTTTAAGGACATTACATCAAAGTTGGATCAGCCTGTAGTGTGGTTTTCCACTTTAATTTTGAGTGTGACTCCAAATCCAGACCTCCATGGGTTGATAAATTTGATTTCCATTGATAATTTTTGTGTGATTTTGTTGTCAGCACATTCAACTATGTAAAGAAAAAAGTATTTAATAAGATTATTTCATTCATTCAGATCTATGATGTGTTATTTTAGTGTTCCCTTTATTTTTTTGAGCAGTGTATAAAGGTTAATTCCGGTCTCGCAATCTGACTGGTCAATTCCGGGTTGCAGCCGTGATGTTATGCCTTTATGATACTGTATCAATCCATCGAGTAGCAAACTGTCAGCCAGCTGGTGATTTGTTTAATGTGTTGCCTAGCATCACATTAAGAACAGTCTGATGTTGTTGTTGTTACAGTGTGCTGTGGTGATGACCAGGGGTGAGAGCTGGGTTGCTGCATTCTTCCTTTCTCATCCTCCCACTCTTTCCACTCTTTTCCCATCCCTCCACTGCCTTGGAGATGAGACAGGGGCAAATACTGACCCTGTTCAGGAGGGTGCAAGGGTTACCGAACGTTCAGATAGATATGTGTTGTGTAGAGTAGATGTGATATCTGGCAAGTTCCTATTGGAAATCGTGCCTGATCTATTCGTTCCATTTCTATCTGTAAAATTCGGAATGTTTCAGCTCACTGAATTATCCACAGTTGTTTCCATGTTATTGTTGCATCCCAAATGGCACCCTAGTGCCTGGTGGCACCCCAGTGCCTGGTCAAAAGTAGTATAGGGAATAGGGTGGCATTTGGGAAGCAGTCACTGCCTCCTTAGAGAAGGACTACTTGTCCAGTGCTTTCCACACCTTTAATGTGTGTGTGCCTGTTCTTGACTTGAGGAGAAAATACTGTGGTAGAAGAGACCCACAGTTAGACAGGCTTAAACATTGTGTTTACTTCATATACTTTACAAAGACTCCTTTAAAAAACTTCCTTAAGTCATTGCTGCCTTTTTTAAACAATGACACCATTTAAAACTATCAACACGGGATAAAAGTTAAGGTAAAAAAACAAAACGAACAGAGCAAATAGCAACTGAACAATGAGCATCCTTAAAACTGGATTACATTCGTGATTTATCTTTTTCTTTTACAACCAAAAGATCATTTAAGGAGAGTAGCAGAGAGGTGTGCCTTGTCTGTGTGGCGTGTTTGCCCCAGTACTCCTAACAGTACTGGGTTGTGAGAGGCTCTGTCGGGTGGGTTGGGGGTGAGGGGTTAGGGGTCAGACTGTAGCCCTTAGGTGTGACTGAGGTTAGGGCTGAGGTGAATGGGATGGGGACAGGGAACATGGGGAGCAGAGCTGGAGGTATCAGATGTGGGGACCAGACTTGGTGTCGAATCCTACCTTGAGATCCACACAAAACTCAAGTCTTTTGCTTAAAAGGCTACTTCAAGTTGAAAATAAGCTAAAACTCCCCCTCCCCCAAAAGTTAACTATTCCTTTAAATCAAACATTGACGTCAATGGGAGATTAAAACAAGTATTTTTTTTAAATCTAATTTTCTGGGATCTCAAAGTTAGGATTTGGCCCCATAGCCCCCTGGTTTAGTCTACTGTACTAAGACTTTACTCCTGTCTCCTTAGCTCCCGCTGCTCAGCATCCCCAGTAGCTTGCTGGGGTCCATGCCCTGCTGCTGGGCCATCTTCTGCACGTCAAAGCCCATGTGCATGAGGAACTGGATCACGTTCATCTCCTGGCCCGTGAACTGGTCCCGGACGGTGGGGCAGGTGGGGTTGCAGTGTGGCCAGGGGCAGCTGTCAATCAAATGGACGGGGCAGCCCTTGGGCGGGGCCTTGTTGCTCCGGCTGTTGTCTTGGAGACTGCGGTCCCAGCAGTGCAGGGCTCGGGGAAGGGAGGTGCCTTTGACCTGAACGTCGATCCAGTAACTGTAACAGACCAGCCACAACAGGGCACTGTTAGATAAGGGCGAGTCACAGAATAAACAGCTAGCTGACACAGAATTATCTCTCTCTAATTAGAGGGGTGTTCAGTAGGGAAAAAGCTGTGAAAGGGGGAGGTCCTATTTATAGGTGTCCAATAACAACACATATTCCAGTTTTTGTTCCAAAACGTTTTTTGTATATGGTGTGCCCTACTGAACGCAACCCAGTGTTGAAGAAAACTGAAAAACCAAGTGACAAATGTGTCCAATAGCAACACAAATTTCAGTTTTCTGTTGTAAAACCTTTATATACGATGTGCCCAACTGAACATGACCCAGGTGGAAGATAAAAGACAGAGAGATTGATACTTACTTCCTTGTGATGACTTCATGTGAGAGGCAAGCTGGAGCAAACATGGCCCTGAAAATGTATGCAAATACATGAGACTTGTTGAACACAGTTGGCAGCATAACCTTGACACACTGTCTGTCTGTCAATCTTTACAATTCATTTAAGTTTGCTGTAAGAGTTACTGTAAGTTTGCTGTAAGAGTTCATGTAGGTTTGCTGTAAGAGTTACTGTAAGTTTGCTGTAAGAGTTACTGTAAGTTTGCGGGTGCTTACGGGACATCTTTGAGCGTGTTCCTCAGCTCGATGCCTAGGTTCTGGATGTAGCGCCACTGCCCCTCCTGGACGGGCTGACCGGTCAGATGGATGTTGTCCACGGTCAGCTGGGCCTCGTCAAACAACCACTGGACCACGAACACTGGGCCTGCGTGGAGGGAGGTTGTAATGTTTGCACAAGTGAACACACACACAAACGCACGCACAGCCTGTCCATAATGAACACACTGACACATAGAGATATACACAGATATCTGTGCAAACTCACAAATGAATTCCTTAACCTTTGCTATCACTCACTCTTTATGGAGGGGAACACTCTGTAGCCAAAGAAACAGTTCCACTCCTCCCCCAGGTGGACCTGTCTACACCTCTCTGGCACCACGCTGCTCCAGTACCTGGTGAGGTCAACATCTTACAGTGCCAGTTCGTATAGGACCTGAAGAATATTCTACTAAGGCTGCATTTACACAAGAAGCCCGATCAGATCAAATCTCTAAGGCTGTGTTTACACAAGCATCAGATCAGATCTCTAAGGCTGTGTTTACACAAGCATCCCAATCAGATCAGATCTCTAAGGCTGTGTTTACACAAGCATCCCAATCAGATCTCTAAGGCTGCATTTACACAAGCATCCCAATCAGATCAGATCTGTAAGGCTGCGTTTACACAAGCATCCCAATCAGATCAGATCTTTTGCCAATTATTGAGCCGTCTGTGTAAACGCAGCCTAAGGCTAGGGGTTTCAATATTTTCAATCCATTTAACAATGAAGTGACACAGTACAGTACAACTAGGGCCTATAGCCTATCCTGGTCAGGCCACTGGGCCATGAGAAACACTCTGGCCCTAACCATTAATAAAGCATCTCAGAATAGGAGTGCTGATCTAGGCTCAGTCCCCCCTCGTCCATATGATCTTATTGAATATGATCTAAAAGTCGGAAAACTGATCCTATATCAGCACCCCTAATCTGAGATTGTGAATATGGTCCCAGAGACTGCAGCTATAGTGGTGGAGTGCTCTCTTACTTGATGCCTCTCTTGATGGCCTCCGTGGGGGCACAGCTGATGGTGTCGTGACAGTCAGTAGATCGGTACTGCTTGTTGTCCAGGAACCAGCCCGAGTCAGCCAGACCCCTCACCTGGATCCCAGGGTGCCCCAGCCCCTCCAGCAGCTCAGCCACAGGGTCCACGTTCAGCAGGACCCCCGTCCCCCCCGCACTGTGGGGTAGAGAAGAGACACACAGATAGATAACACACAGGCATGGATACACACACCCACACAGGCATGGATACACACACACACACACACACACATAGGCATGGATACACACGCACACGCACGCGCGCACACACACACACACACACACACACAGGCATCTAAACAAACACACACAGGTACAAACAGACACACACACTCACTTACTCTAATTTCTAAACAGACACACAGTTCCAGTTCATTAAACATATTTACATTACGTTAACACACAGACATCCCCACAATAACATGTGGCCCCACC
Source organism: Hucho hucho (assembly GCA_003317085.1). Taxonomy (NCBI): domain Eukaryota; kingdom Metazoa; phylum Chordata; class Actinopteri; order Salmoniformes; family Salmonidae; genus Hucho; species Hucho hucho. The sequence goes on from QNTS01002590.1 coordinate 88,317, forward strand.
CACCTGCTGCCAGCCAGTAGTAGAACCTTGGCGTTGTCAAGCCCCTTGGTCAGCAGATCCTTCACCACCTCCTGAATGATCAGAGACCCCATGAAGGCGTAGCCACCTGCACACAGACGGCACACAGACAGACAGTCAGTCACCAACACAATACATTCAGTGCAGAGTGACCAACACAATATACACAACATTCCTACCTATCCTATGTCTATCATGGATGACTCAATGAAATAACCAATTTCCCTCTAGGAAAATATGTTTTACGTTGATTGAATGATTGATTGATTAATTGATTGGTTGGGTGGCTGATTGGTTGCTTGTTTTATTGGTTGCTTGGTTGATTGATTTGTTGGTTGATTGATTGATTGACTGATTGATTTATTGATTGATTGGTTGGTTGATTGGTTGATTGATTAGTTGATTGAGTGATTGACCTCCATTAGAAAATGCAAACACACATTAGTATGGCAAATAGTGATGTCTTACTGTGGTCCGTCTTGGCTGAGGCACCACTCCACACATCACTAGAGCAGTAAGGGATGAACCTGGAGAGGAAACACAACATCAATGTCAGGTCTTCTTACACCTTTATGAAGATCAACTGGACACACACACACACACCAAAACCTGGAACTTACACCATGTTGGCGTTCCACCAGTGAGGGTTTTCCTCTGGGAGTGGAGACAGGATCCCTGTGCCTACAGAGAGGAAAGACACGGCAATAGAGAACATATATAATTAACCATCATGCCACTCCAAGGAACATCACCAGTAGTATGTTATGACTGTCTCAATAACACTGGTCATTACTACATAGATGACTGTCTCAATAACACTGGTCATTACTACATAGATGACTGTCTCAATAACACTGGTCATTACTACATAGATGACTGTCTCAATAACACTGGTCATTACTACATAGATGACTGTCTCAATAACACTGGTCATTACTACATAGA
>QNTS01002590.1:122924-144093 GCA_003317085.1 Hucho hucho
TGTATGTATTAGCCTTTCAATGACTTGATGTATACTACACTACACCATATTAACCAATGACTAGATGTATACTACACTATACCATACAATAACTAGATATATACTACACTATACCATATTAACCAATGACTAGATGTACACTACACTATACCATACAATGACTAGATATATACTACACTATACCATATTAACCAATGACTAGATGCATACTACATTAAACCATATTAACCAATGACTAGATGTATACTATACCATATTAACCAATAACACTGGATCTGTCTGGTAAAAAAATATATTTGCCTTTGTACATGTGTATAGTATATTATACTACACAAGCCACACAACCCAACATCAAAGCAGTTCCCTTTGCTAAGATTTGGAGGCTCTAACCCAATGCAACCTGTTGAGTAGTGTCTCTGCATGCACTCTGCCATTGAGTTCAGTCAGCATTTGGCTTAACCATGTCCATGCCCTCTGGTTGTCTTTGATGTAATAACAGACACAGTTAAATATCCAACCGCTTTTAGTCCCCCTGCTTATCCCTCATTAATGGAAAAAAACATGAAGGCTTTTCCAGTGCCAAATGGATTTTCTCTTAATGACAGACTACTTAAGGTCTTTGGAGAGAGAGAGAGAGAGAGAGAGAGAGCGATAGAGAATATATCTTTTTTTATTATATTTTAGAAATACTACCATACTGAGGCTAATGAGGAACACAATGGCTGTGCTTATCTATGTAGAAAATAGGTGTCAATCTCACAACCATAGTAATGGTGAATAACAGTTTGTTAATATTAGCCTATATTCCGTCATGGGAAATTGTATATGTAATTTTGACATTGGTTTGGATGAACATATAAACAACATAAAGATCAATATAATACTTTTCCATTAAAATTGGGATTGAATTTATATGAACAGGTACGTTTTCCAATATTATCTTCATAAAAAAAATACAATGTACATTAAAAAAAACTATACACATTTTGGTGTGTCACGCACACGTAAAAAAAAATTATGGACCAATCCGATAAACATTGCTTGGCGTATCAATTTTGATCCCTTCTGCATTATGAGAATAAGATCCCACAGAAATCCACCACTATGCGCATTATGCAAGTGCCAGGCCGCAAATATTCGCTGAATAGCTGCCATTACTCACAGCAGCTGTCTTGGACATCTGTATAACACACTTAAAAAAATAAAAATTAATCGTTTTCATGTTCCTTTTTATGATCCTCTAATCTAAAGTAGATATCTCAATCACACAAAAAAATATTTATATTTAAACTTTAAGGATAAGCAAAATCCAATTTGCAATCATGTCTGGTGTACTTTCAACATTCTATATTTCTGGAAATCTCGACTGTTATGAAAGAAAAAAAGTCACGCATCAGATGAGAATAGAATACAATACCCCGCTGGAGTTCCATCGTTGCACGTGACTGAAGTATTCTCCAAAAGGTGCAACTTCATATCATAGTCGAGCTTCTGCGCCGAACACGGGTAGAGGGACTGCGCCAGGTTCTTCACCTGCGTCATGAAGTTGTCCATGTTCTCTTCGACCGCGGTGAAATCCAAAGGGAAACTCTCCGTGGTGTCACCCCGGTCCCGGTATGTGGGAGAAGGCGGTGTCCGTCGTGGTTGCGGGTTGCGACCACCTCGGAATCTTCTTGCGGCAAAAACTCCGGACAGCATGAACACCAGCAGTAAAAGCCAGGAAATTAGTCTCATTGCCGTCATCCTTTCCGCGAGCCACCTGCAGTTTAGGTCTTCCTTTGATGGTTTCCGAGTTTAAGGTTTTTCTTACGAAGAATTCTTGCTGTTTGGAGATTGGAATGGAATAAGAAGCAGATAATTACGCACGGTTCGAACTGTTGCACTGCTATCCGCCGAACTGTTTTGTATCAGATGATCAAGGAAAATTATTTTTAAATCTCCTTTCAGATCAATGATGTTCAGTAACAAAATGCATTTATTAAAAACAATTGAGTGGCATCTATGGGTCGATGTGAAAAATGTCTAAAATAGAAGCAATAGTTTTCTAGATTATCTTAATCGAAGTCGTAAAACTGTTCTGTTCTCAAACCACCACCGCACTGTCACTGCTATTGAACCAAGTTTAGGGGTTGAGTTAAATGACAATACTCATTTCATGCGCTGGAATTTTATTCAAACTTTCCCCCCTTCTCTCACCCGTCATCCAATCAGAGAGGAGGGCAGGACTCTGGGCTGGGCATGATCAAGCGTAGCAGATTTACCCCCTTTTAATTTATTGAGGGAAAAAACATGTCCGTGCTTTGGCTCTTTTGATCCGCGATGTTTCATTTGATGTGGTGTTTTTTTATTGACTTTGAAATGCCTATTTCCCATTCCACACACATTTATAGAGTAAGAATAAGCCCCTTGTTACACACTAGCCTAAAACTCAAGAGGGGAAAAATACACAACACAAAATCTAACTCTGTCCGGAGATTAACAACCCAGTAGCAAACTATTATGTTAGACATAGATGTAACATGCTTTACACTGATTTAAATGAAATCGAAATTATTAGTCTATTATTATTATGACTATGATTATTGTTATGATTATTATAATAATCATTCGTTTTTACTATGTCTCTTATTGAATTGTTGAATAGCTCTGGACATTTATTCTGAATTAATGCATGGATACAGTCTTTGATCTCACATACTTTTTCTCTGAAAGCAATACTAACTTCACGCATTCTTTAATTTCCTCAAAGGTTATTACTGTGGTGGAGATCTTTTACAGATTGCTATATACCGACTTCCTCTTAATTCATTTTTAATATACTGAAATGGTGCCCACAGGTGTTTCATGTTGCGAGTTGAAAGCCTTCCTCTGATGTATTGTGGCGCGCGCGGACACCCCTAGAGCGCATGCAGTGCGTAAGTAGGCTAGCGCAGAAGCTAAAAGAGTTGCTATTGATGTGAATGATGAAGTGACACAAAATCTCACGCTAGTCGCAGTTTACTCCTAAACGACTTCTTATGCCATAACCTTCTTCGCTGTTAATTGAAAGCAGAGGACGTTTTCATCACTCCCATTGCTCCTATTTAGCTATAATAACTGCAATGTCATGATATCATTTTAGAAAAGGTTATTATTCTATTATTCTAAGAATGTGTGGCATGATTTCATTTTGACGAATAAATATCCTTGCTCAAGCTATCTATCGTTAACATCTCCAGCTTTTACACGTGTTGTTTATAAATGCTTATTTCGATTAGATTTAAAAAAAATACAGGTGTGCGCGAGCCTTTATTCCTAATGAACGACAATTTCAACAGGTTGGCTTTAGGGCAACTCTGAGCATGTTGTGTTTATCTGCGAGAGGGGACGCGGACCCTTTTCTTTATCTACAAGGGCCCCCTAAAGATCAAAGCAACCGTCACTCTTTCTTTCTCTCCCCTCTCTCCCTCCCTCCCTTCGCAGCCCTGTCAGAACCCTTGCTTTACTATATATTTTAAGTCAAGTTAAGCATCCTGAAGGGAAGCCCTCACCTTGACGCTGGAATGCCCGGTTGCGGTTGAAGTATTTTTTTTAAAAGGTTGGTCCCTCTCTGTGTCTGTGGAACAAATCCTTAATCTGATCCAGTTCGCAAGCGGCTTGCCTTGGATAAATATAATGCGTGCCATGCCATGTCGTCAACACTAGGCAATAGGGGATGCTTATTTATTTGCCGTGACGTGTATTTGTCTTTAAGATCGTCTATAGGTTAGGCACGGTAATCACATTATAACATAACAGGAAGAATTTGGAAACACGCCCCTGTCCTTTTTAACCGAAACGCCAAATTGAAATGCGTCACATTTATTACTTTTCAAACTTCTTTTAAAATTGCTATTAAACTGCATAAAAGTCATTATACAAAATGTTAGCTGCAGGCTTGTAGGCTATGCACTAAAATAGCCTACTCAAATGCAAGTGTAAAATATATTTGTATCCCTGTCTACCTGCTGTAGGTTATCTGTCCTTTATTTCTGTCAACGGATGTCCCAACAAATCATGGAATAAACAATAGCCTACTTATAATATCAGAAATGTAACTTGGCGTAACTAGGCTATATACATCAGTAGGCCTCGACATTAGCCTAAATAAAAGATCAACAAACACCTAATTTTCATGCAAAATTGTGTAAAAAGACAGTCCTATTGAGGGCACCCGGCACTTTCTCAGGATAATTGATATGGTAATTAGTTTATCCCGCTATGCGCGGAGGGGGGGCTAGCTATGATGTCTTAATTAACCGTCACGCGCAATAAACACATAAATGTATTAGTGTTTTATGGACTCTGTGGGATCCTCGGCTGGAGAGCTTTATCATCTATAGGGGCGGCGAGACTCGAGAGAGCCGATGGGCTGGGACACTTAACTCTGCAGAACCCTCCCTGTTGCGCCTAACTACCGCCCCATCCGCGTTTATATAGCAACGCGGTAACTGGGGAACTCGCGCGCTTGTGACAGTGATTCAATGATTGACACACCAAGAAATGCCCCTTACTTATTTTAAATTTTTGTATTTATTCTCCTTATATTGGAACGCAAAACAGTGCTACTAGTGGAACATGCTCATGGATCGTCTTCTTTTTCAGACAGATATAGGCTACAGCTTCACAGGAGATCTTTCACGGACCTCCTCCGTGTAAAGACTTTTCAAGAATGTCTATCAATTGTCTAGCGTGAGATTTATTGGAGCTGCCATTTTAATCAGGCCTAGCCTACTGTCTCCATAGCATCCTTTGAGCTCCATGAGCATCAAATGTGCCTGTTGATGCCTTGGAGGTGCCAAGAAAAGGCGTTAGGGAAACTACCATTCTCATGGTGCTCTTTGTGTTAGTCTACTTATGTTCTGCAATTGCATTTGTACTACAGGTTAATATATTTTCTGTAAACATATCAAAGTATGACAGGACCTGAGGTTACAGTGAAGCAGCAATTGAGACAACACCATACAACAGTATTCAAGCTGGTAATGTTTACAGTTCAATTTAATTCTAGACTCAATCACAGGTCTATCAGAAAAAGGACAAAATTCTGTATTGCTATTGTGGAAACAGGCGAGTCATTTACGTTGATAAATCCGTAATATGCGTTTCCCTTTTTCAAAAATGTCTCCCATCCTGAAATGTCCTTTGGAATACAAAGGTGAGTTAAGGCTTCTGCATGCATCGGTTTGAGCATTCTGTCGCCTAGCTTAACTCAGCTATGTGAAGCGAATGAGTGTGCTCGCATACCTTCGACCTTCGCTTGAAAAGACCTTTGTTTGAAAAATTTGAAAAAAGTGGTAATAGTACTGTTTGTCCATATTGAGACGCCGTAGCCAGAATACACTTCCTCTAAATAGTCAGAATTAATCTAAGATTACTCAATAAATCTGCCATTAATTTTGACGTTTTTGTAGGGGAGATTTTAGTCGCACAATTTTACATCTAACTAGGATGTTTGGTGCAAAATTTCTCAAGTGAAATGACAACGAACACTTAATTGAAGAATCCCCACTGTTGACCAATCACAGAGGAAGGGTATAGACTTTGACTTCGAATTTAGGCTTCCCTCGAGAAAAAATGTTGTGTGCATGAATAGCCATAAAACCAGTGAATGTTTGTAAACGGTTGTGGAGATAAAGAAATATATATATTGCTAACATAATATATGCACAACGTGTTCCGGATGGGAAGCATGTGGACACCTTTAACCTCCAAAGTGTGTACAAAGGTGAACAGAAAAGCATAGACCAGGAAATGCGGAGGAATCTGAAATTCTAGACAGATAAATAATACCAGTAAAGAATGGAAACTGTGTCCCATAGGGGAGAAAGGACATCATCACAAAGCAGACAAGAAAAGAATCGTACGGGTCCATGCAACAAGGACTGACAGACCCATATCGATGTACTACTGCTAAAGTGAATGGCAGTCCCAAATGACAACCTATTCCCTATGTAGTGCACTACTTTTGACCACAGCCCTATGGGCTCTGTTTGGGACGCAACCTTGGAGTAGGCGGCCAAGTAACCTGGATAGGAAATCACACTCACCAACAGGACTGATGGTATTCATTGGGCAACTTCAAACGGATGCTTGTGTAGATTAGAACGTGTGCTGCTAGGGCCTATAGAAAAGAGAGGGTCTGTCACAGATTGAGTCTAGTAACTTTGACCCATACCTCCCAAAATGTTATGTAATGTCATCCCTGGAAATGTAACCCTTAAGTCACTCACAGATGGACCATGGCCCCTCTGACACACTACAGAGAAGATAGGTGCCTTGATGGAGCTTCAAATGTCCTCATGACAAGCTGGTTGAACTAACACGTCTGTGGGATTACAGTTCTATGGTGTTTTTACTGTTGTGTCGTACTGCAAAAACTGGGCACGCAACTGAAAACGTTGCAAAAATTAGCATTTCGTATTAGACAAGCCCTGGTAGTCCCTCCCTCTTTGTTTAGTCCGTTTTCTTCTGTTTGATGAACACAACCCAGGTGTAGCTGATTGACAGGTAACCACCAATATAAAGGAAACACCAACATAAAGTGTCTTAATAGGGCGTTGGGCCACCAGGAGCCAGAACAGCTTCAATGCACCTTGGCATAGATTCTACAAGTGTTTGGAATTCTATTGGAGGGATGTGACACCATTCTTCCACGAGAAATTCCATAATTTGGTGTTTTGTTGGTGGAAAACGCTGTCTCAGGCACCACTCCAGAATCATCTCCCATAAGTGTTCAGTTGGATTGAGATCTCGTGACTGAGACACACACACACGCACGCGCACGCACGCACACGCACACACACACACACACACACACACACACACACACACACACACACACACACACACACACACACACACACACACACACACACTGTGTGTGTGTGTGTGTGTGTGTGCTTTTAAACTCCCTGTGCTCCTTTGAGACCCCTATTTCAAAGTCACTGAGATCTCTTCTTCTAGCCATGGTAGCCAAAATAATGGGCAACGTGTCATTTTTATACATGACCCTAAGCCTAATGGGATGTTAATTGCTTCATTAACTCAGGAACCACACGTGTAGAATCACCTGCTTTCAATATACTTTGTATTCTTCATTTACTCAAGTGTTTCCTTTATTTTGACAGTTACCTGTGCATTGTGTAGTATAGGTCTGTACACAGTCTGAAACCCTAAAGGACCAAGAACCGAGTCCTCCACATGCAGTCACAGGTTTGGAGACTGGTCATATTTTTGTCTGTAGTTTCACAGTAGTCTCCACTGCCTTTCATGCTCTAATTTTCTCTCTCTTGCTCTCTCCCTGGCTCTCTCTGTCTCCCCCTCTCTCTCCTTTTACCTCTGTCTCTCATCCTAAGCTGTTGTGCTCATTGTGTGAAGTTTTGAGTTTTGAAAAAATGACCTAAGTATTGAGAAATGGGTCCTAGCGATTGTAAAAAACTGTAATCCCAGAATTAGGACATTCAATTGACCCAGCTGTTCCGATGGCAGCCATTCCCTCAGAAGTGCCCTCATAGCCCCGTTAGCCCCAGCCTCAACCCCCCTTCCGGCTCCAGCCCTCCTATGAAAGTCAAAGCCCTGTCTTTTATCTGCGATCAGTTGCATGTGCCCTCCACAGATCCACACGTTTTACTGTTTAATTCTGGGCTGGCAGGGCCCATCACGTGACCTGAACCCATGCCTGTTTGCCTGTGTGCCTGTCTGTCTATCTATCTGCCTGTCTGTCTGCCTGTCTGTCTGGCCTTTGGTTCAGAGTTAAGACACATCACAACTATATGAGCGCGCTCAGTCTGCGCTAACCCTCCTCTTCCTCCTCCTCACACATCAACCCCCTCCCCTCCTCCTCCTCCTCCTGCTCCTCTTCCTCCACCTGATCCTCCTGATCCTCCTCCTCCTCCTCCTCTTTACACATCAACCCCCTCCCCTCCTCCTTCATCTCCTCTTCCCCCCCCCTCCTCCTCCCCCTCCTCCTCCTCCTCTTCCCCATCCACGACTGGTTGTCTTGATTTGCACATGCTGTTGTCCGGTGTCCATCCGTGATCATCAAATCCTGCTAGTTGGAACAGTTAGGTCAGGTTACATCAAAGAGATCAGGAGGGATCAGGCTCTTGAAAGGGACAGGCTGGGGCTCACATCATCAGAAACAGGTGGAGGTCCTCCTTCCAAGAACAAAGGAGAGATCACCATCTATAAAACCTTTGTATTTCACACAATAGTTGCTTGAAATTCCTTTAATGTGGCACCCCTCGCTGTTTTCTCTCCACATAGTCTACGAGCTGTTACAGTAGGTACCAGCTTAAGGCCGTTTCTCTGATATCAGGTTTGGCCGTTTTGAGTTTAGCCTCCCTACTAAAACCCTCTGGAGGTCACAGTCACACCTCGAACCTGCGATTTAGTGGTATTACACCACAGAGTGTTAAAGTGTGGAAATCTGATAAAACTCTTGGAACTAAAAGAAAAACGGAAATCTGATTAATACAATTCAGGTGTTACGAATTAGTTGTAAAGTTGTTGAAACATTCATAGACTTTATGGGTAATATGATAATTGACACTTAATTTCCCGGCTGGCTCACATTTCAGAGCTCTTCTTTTGAAAGTCATTGCCCTTGAAAAGAGGAACACGTCCTTGTTGCCATACTGTCATCAACTGTAACTCATGATCTTGTTAGGATTGTTTGCTCAAAATGCATTAAAATAAGTCATCTTTAGAATCTATTGCTATTGTGGTCGTGTAAGGGAAACATTTTGCATTATTGTTTGCAAATTCTTTATCTTTGAAATTAATAATAATTAATAATAATTTCTATGTCTGTGACACTGAATGAAATTGACATGCTGTAGTGTTAGTGAGAAAGAAGCATGTGTAATTAGGGTTGCAAATTCCCTGGTTTTCCAGAAATCCTGGTTGCGTGATTCCGGATTCCTGCTTAATCCCTCCTGATTCCGGGAATCTTCCAACCGGGATTTCAGGAATACCAAGGAATTTATTGAAAGTTCCTGGAATTTTGCAACCCTAAATGTGTGATGCACCTACGTACCCACTAAATTTTAGGTTCCTTTAAAACATCGTAGCTCCTTCCAACACATTCTCTCAATTTCTGGAATCCGGTTCCTTTAAAATCCATTTTACATTTTAACCACTGTTTTAAAAATAAAAAAAATATTGAAAAAAATTAAGAAAACATGTAGAGAGTTTTGGGTGTTAACACTGTGCCTTTCATGTACCCCTCCACCACATGTTCTCTGTATTACCCCAAGAATTAGTCAACAACCTTGATCCTGACTTGAGTCAAGAGGTGCCATCTAAGATGTGGACTTCAATGGAGAGTAAGAGGAGAGGCTGGAGACATCTGTCCAACAGGCTCCTATTTCGTAAGAGGAGACCTTATATTGGTTTCAGATGATCTCGGGCCTGTTAGATAAAAACAAAGTATTTAAAGATAGGACAGCGTCCATTAGTGGTCTGCTGGGTATCCTTGGTTACCAAGGGGTGACCCAATAGTCACATTGACAGGTTTTGCGAGTGGGTTTGGAGGGCTCTTTGTGCCAATGTTTCTTTTTGTCCCTTTCTCAGCATCAGTAAGATGTAATGGCCATGTTTTAGCAGGTGTCGTTTTATGAAGTCTCACTCCTAGATTCTCTGGCTATTCTGAATGGATCTGTGTCTTTCCCAGTTTTTTTCCTGTAATAATTTTGTGTTTTCAGATTTCATGTGTGTGTGTGTGTGTTTGCAAGCTGCAAGTATGCATGCCATGTGCGTGTGTGTTAAAGATAGCTCAGAGACACCAATGCGTGAGTCCTGGAGCCCCCCCCCCCTTCTACTCCTCCTCCTCCTTCAGGAGTTTCCACTACACTACATGCCTGGTGCCTGAATCACCGGAAGCCCCTGGGATGCCCTCTCCTACAGTAGGTGGGGATAGGGAAGGGAGTGGAAACCAATTATCATCCACGACATGCTGTTATTATCTGACAGGAGGCTGCCCTCCTTCCCCTCTACCTTCCCCTCCATGTCCCAAATGGCACCCTATTACCTGTATAGTGCACTACTTTTGACCAGTGCACTATAGAGGGAACAGGGTGCCACTTGGGATGCAGACATCTCCATAGAGATGGAGGGATAATCAGGTCTCTTTGTTTTGGAAAGGCAGGTTTGTACCGTGATGTTAGAGCGCCAGCTGACATGGAAAAGACCTCTATTACACTTTATAATTACAGGTCAGGATGACAGTAGCCACATAAGAGCTTATTAATAATAATATCCCTGTGTTTGAACTCGTATAGTTCATCCCTAAACGAAAATACAAAATCATTTAAAGTTACGGCATTGCAGAAGGCTAAGATGATTTCATACCTTAGACTACAGTTTAGTCCTACAGATGTAGGATCTTAATTTGATCACTTTTTTGTTGCTGAAAATCTTCCTGCACCATAGGAAATGCAGAGCTTTATGATTTACATAAATTCACTGAAAACCCACACTAACACACGGTTATATTAACAGCATTGCACTTTCATGTAGCCTACTTTTGGCCAGCTAATAGCCTAACCACAAATCAAGCAACAGGATGATTATTTTGCTTTGACAATATACAGTTGAAGTCAGAAGTTTACATACACTTAGGTTGGAGTCACTACAATTCGTTTTTCAACCACTCCACAAATTTCTTGTTAACAAACTATAGTTTTGGCAAGTCGGTTAGGACATCTACTTTGTGCATGACACAAGTAATTTTTCCAACAATTGTTTACAGACAGATTATTTCACTTATAATTCACTGTATCACAATTCCAGTGGTTCAGAAGTTTACATACATTAAGTTAACAACTTGGAAAATTCCAGAAAATGATGTCATGGCTTTAGAAGCTTCTGATAGACTAATTGACATAATTTGAGTCAATTGGAGGTGTACCTCTGGATGTATTTCAAGGCCTACTTTCAAACTCAGTGCCTCTTTGCTTGACATCATGGGAAAATCTAAAGAAATCAGCCAAGACCTCAGAAAAATTGTAGATCACCACGTCTCGTTCATCCTTGGGAGCAATTTCCAAACACCTGAGGTACCACGTTCATCTGTACAAACAATAGTACGCAAGTNTCAGCAAGGAAGAAGCCACTGCTCCAAAACCACCATAAAAAAAAGCCAGACTACGGTTTGCAACTGCACATGGGGACAAAGATCGTACTTTTTGGAGAAATGTCCTCTGGTCTGATGAAACAAAAATAGAACTGTTTGGCCATAATGACCATCGTTATGTTTGGAGGAAAAAGGGGGAGGCTTGCAAGCCGAAGAACACCATCCCAACCGTGAAGCACGGGGGTGGCAGCATCATGTTGTGGGGGTGCTTTGCTGCAGGAGGGACTGGTGCACTTCACAAAATAGATGGCATCATAAGGAAAGAAAATTATGTGGATATATTGAAGCAACATCTCAAGACATCAGTTAGGAAGTTAGAGCTTGGTCGCAAATGGGTCTTCCAAATGGACAATGACCCCAAGCATACTTCCAAAGTTGTGGCAAAATGGCTTAAGGACTACAAAGTCAAGGTATTGGAGTGGCCATCACAAAGCCCTGACCTCATCCTATAGAACATTTGTGGGCAGAACTGAAAAGGCGTGTGCGAGCAAGGAGGCCTACGAACCTGACTCAGTTACACCAGCTCTGTCAGGAGGAATGGGCCAAAATTCACCCCACTTATTGTGGGAAGCTTGTGGAAGGCTACCCGAAACGTTTGACCCAAGTTAAACAATTTAAAGGCAACGCTACCAAATACTAATTGAGTGCACGTAAACGTCTGACCCACTTGGAATGTGATGAAAGAAATAAAAGCTGAAAGAAATAATTATCTCAACTATTGTTCTGACATTTCACATTCTTAAAATAAAGTAGTGATCCTAACTGACCTAAGACAGGGAATTTTTACTAGGATTAAATGTCAGGAATTGTGAAAAACTGAGGTTAAATGTATTTGGCTAAGGTGTATGTAAACTTCTGACTTCAACTGTAGGTAAAAATAAGATCCTACATCTTTATGCATTCAACAGAACATCCCACACCCAGGTACAACATGGAGTCAATACGAGCATAGTGTAGTGGATGTGAATCTTGCCTGTAGCATATTGGCTATAGTACATTGGTGACGTCAACCCAAAGTGCTGTCGCCGAACACAGGAAATGCTTTGGAATGGACAGTGATTCTTGAGTGGCATGTGTTGTGCAGAAGGTTATAAGTTCGATCCCCGCTTGAGTCAGAACAGAACTCTTGTTACAGTACATTGAACAGTTGGTTGGCACAATCAGCCCCCCATTCCACCCAACCATTCCATCCACTTTACACCAACCAAGTCTTTTTTCTTCCTTCAGTCCGAAGAAGGATCCAGTAATCAAAGAAGACAATGAGCATTGACAGCCTCTTCTCCCTACCCTGGCATATTATTGTGGTGCAGCGGCGGACTCCGCAGCATCCTGTGCCAGAGCACACCCATCCCAGCCAACTGTCTGACAGCAAGCCTTTTATCAGGATGACATCACTGGGCTACTTGATTACTTTCCACAGATGCTTCCAGGTCTGGGAGTTGTCTCCCAGGAATCTGGAATGATCATCTCTGGCTATCCCTCCCTTTTCCCTTTCAGTGTGTCTAGAAATCAAAAGGGGACCATCGCGCTCTCCCAGAAGTTTGGTCGGTGCGTAAAACCCGTGAATTCAGACAAATAAAAATGTGTGATGGGTCCGACACTCAAAAAGATGTTGCATACAGAGACGTTTCGGCTTTGCAGCCTTCAGTACGTAGGTACAAACCTTTCTAATTCAAAACAGCATTTGTATGGAACACCGGTGAGCAAACGATGAGCAGGTGCTTCTAATCAGGGATGTGGCTTCTCCGGTCTACCTGTATACAACTTACAGTCACAAAGAAAATACAGAATTATTCGGTATGGGAGCGGGCACGAAGGAAAAATAAAAACTTAAGTCAGATTTAAGACAGTCAAATTTCTGCTAAATTTCCTCTTGTGCGCCACGGAGTGGGCAGTGATAAATTACAAGGTAAGAATCTGAAATGTTTTCTTTCTGAGGAAATTGCTGCATGAGGTGGATATTTATATCCTCAGTTGGTGTTCTAGGTCAGGTCAGGCCAGGCCAGGCATGCCGTGTTCCCTCTGTGTCCGGCCTCCTCACAGGCCTGACTGGCCTGTCTGTCTTCACCTATGTGGAGTAGTAGTAATAGTAGTGTGGACCGCACTGGCGTACATACACCATGGCAAGAATGTTAAGAATGACAGGAAATTTGCTGTAAAACTGCAACATTTTATCTCAGCATCATGGCAAAATGAGTAGAATAGCATGAGATTAGCTATAAAACTGCCAATGTTTTTCTCTGACCCATGATAATATGTGTAGAATTGCAGGAAATGTGCATTAAAACAGCCACTTTTTCTCACAGCCTCATGGCAAAATGTGTAAAATAGCAGGGGGGTCAGGATGCTGGTCAGGATGCTGGTTTACTGAACCACCTCTGGAACACATGGACTCTAGTTTACAGTACAATAGCTTAGAATACAATAGAATAGAACAGAATAGAATATCTCTGTCATGCTACAGGAGGCATAAGGCATGAATGACATGCTTCTGCACTGCTTTCTGCATGAGTAAAACCTCCTAAATTCTTGTGGGTTTTGTGCCTTCCTGAAAATATCTTACCTTTGCTCTTAAGGCCACCTGTGGTTACCTAAAGGAAACATTTATTCAAAACAAGATTATATATATTTTTGTATATACAACAGCACCCACTTCCCTTTTCTCCTGTGGCAGGAAGAGGAGGGTTATTTGCGGGAAGAAGAGTGTTACTCAGGCTTTACTCATAAGAGTAGCCAACGTCAGACCACATCCATTTGCTTTGAGGTGACTAATAGACAGATTGCGGAAGGAATCTCTTGACTTCTTCAATATCTGGCTTTAATCTGACCGGAGATCAGTGAGAGCACCTGGAAAAGGAAATAGGGGTTCTCTTTGGAACTTGTCCAGACAAACAGGTCCCTCTTACAGTAAGATTAAAGTGAGGATGATATTTACTGTAAAAGATAGAAATTAACACCCTGATCACATAGGTTCAATACCAGTTTGAGTCTGTTTTCAGTTTATTACCGGTTTGAGTCTGTTTTTCAGTTCATAACCGGTTTTATTCTACTTTTCAGTTTTTTGAAAAGTAATGTAAAATAGATGCCCAATTTTCAGTTGTTTAATTGGAATTTCAGTTTAGTTCCTGAGTTGACTGCCTTTAATTCTAATTCCAATTGACCCCAATTCTGATAGGTTCCATTGGAGACAAATGATATGTAGTTTATTGTGACTAGATTCCATATGTATCTGTTATACAGGTGTATTTTCATATCTCTTTGTAAATTATGTACAAAGAGTTTATCTGGTTAGTTGTGTCCTTCTAGGATTGATAGAGGTAGTGTCTGAGTTTAAAGGGACGGCCTGCAATGTTATTCCTCTCAAATGAAAGCACACCAACAGACCAGGCCAGCATAGGGGAAAGAGAGAGAGAGACATTGAGAGACAGAGAGAGACACAAAGAGAGAGAGAGAGACATTGAGAGACAGAGAGACACAGAGAGAGAGACAGAGAGAGAGAGAGAGAGAGAGACAGAGAGAGAGACAGAGAGAGAGACAGAGAGAGAGAGAGAGAGAGAGAGAGAGAGAGAGAGAGAGAGAGGGGACAACTGTAACATGTCTGAAGCGTAACCTGTTCCTGGCCTTCCTGGCTTTGAAACCCAGATGAAGATCGGCTGGCCGCGGCCCTGAAGTCATTACACCTTCAAAGGTAATTAACACATGGCTTTTGTTGGGGCCCCGGCCGATGAGGCCCAGATTGTGCAGGTACAGATGGTCAGAGAGGGGGGAGCAGACGAGGGCTGAATGAGGGGCGGACGAGGGGTGGACGACAGATACGAAGAGCAAGGTGTGCTTGGATGTGCTTTTGATGTCAGCAGGAAGGGCTTGACCTTTCCTCCACCCCCCTCCCCGACCTTGAATCCAGCCTGTCAACGCCACTTCCTGGAGTGCCCTGTAAAGATGAACATGTGGACAGACGGAGACAGGGGGCTGCCGGACCCCCTTAGGATGAGCGAGGAAACCCAGCTGGCATGGCTGCTTTTTAAAACATCTCTTATCACCTTCACTACTGTCTGTGTACCTCACATAAGTAGCCTATGTCAAAATAACAGTTTTGATATTTTGTCATGACTGTACAGTATATTTGTAATAAATGTAGAATAGACGTTGACTTAACTGGGTGATGTGGACATTACAGAAGGAAACTGGGTGATGTGGACATTACAGAAGGAAACTGGGTGATGTGGACATTACAGAAGGAAACTGGGTGATGTGGACATTAGAGAAGGAAACTGGGTGATGTGGACATGTATGTTTTACTCCTTACTAAAAACCTCCACCTGGCGCATTTCTGGAGGTGGGGAAAAGCTGCACTTCCTCATGTTGCAATCAAGGAGAGGGATTGCAGTCTGGCCTTGACCTTGGAGCCACAGAGAGAGAGAGAGAGAGAGAGAGAGAGAGAGAGAGAGAGAGAGAGAGTGAGAGAGAGAGATCAATTTTGCAGACGGGTGTGTATGTGCCTCCATTTAGGAGAGCACTCCATCTGGCTCCGTCAAGCCCCCTTCGTCCCCCTCTGGTCTGTCTGATGGGGGATGGAGAGGATGGGTATAACACTATACATATCTATATATACATGAATTACACAATACATGAAAAGCAAACACAAAACAGGAAAAGCAAAACACAATGGTATGAAACAAACACATTGTTCAATAAAAAGGCCCTCTAACATCCAGCTGAATTGCCCTAGAGGCCCCAACTTTAATAAGAACTTCAGCAGAAGCTATTATCCAAAAGACTTTCACAACAGTCCACACTGACAGTAACAGTTGTATTTAGTATGTGGGAATCGTACCCATAACCCTGGTGTTGACAACAGCACTGTGATCTATCACACTGATTCGTTAAAACCAAAGGTGAAGTAAACCTGAAACCTTCCCTCATCTACATCACCCCCCTGTGATCCATTAGATCATCACAGTTATCACCACAGTTACCACCACAGTTATCACCACAGTTACCACCACAGACACCCAACCTCCAAACAACCCACCCCCCAAAACACTTCTGAGGCTTAATCCTTTCTCACCATAATAATTGTTCATTTTTGTATGATTGTATGATTACCTTATTAGAATACATTATTGCAATATACTGTAAATCAGGAAAAATGACTACAGTTTTGTGTGTGTGGCTGTGTGTTTTTGCCTGTGTGTGTGTGTGCGTGTGCGTGTGTTCCATCTTGATGCCATTGGTCTAGCGACCCAGGAACATTGTATGGATATGTCTGTGTGACCCTGTGTTCTGGAATGTTGGTGTCAGTTCTGAATTTGTGTGATGAAGAATGACAACATTTATGGGTTGAATCAGAGATGAGTAATGTGTTGGATTCAGGGTTGAGGAATGTTGAAATAACGCCAGCCAGTGGCAGCATCCTGAACTGGTACTCCACAATGTCAAATTCCTCACATTGAAAGTCTGTGTTGGCCAAACATGTTCAGCATTGTAAAACATTCAGCCTCTGTAGGTTGGTGTTGTGGATCTGTGTTCTTGGTTTGATTGGATCCAGATCAATCTACAGAGTAGATTCCACCATCCCCTTTCCATTCAGAGGAGTCTAACATACAAACACACTCACACACACCCACAGAGAGAGAGAGAGAGAAACACACGGTGCTTCCCTACAGTGTAATATGAATCGTCTCCAGCGGACACTCTGATCCGCAGGTCAGGGCCTGTCTCAGGAGAGCGTTTGATGATGCCGTTTTATTGTTCCAGAAGGTCAAGTTCTTCAAAGCTCTCCTTCTGTTCTCCGCGGGGTGCCTGGGCCCCAGCTGTCGGAATACACTCTGCTTTGTGTTGTTCTACCAGAGAAGAGCTAGGTCAAACCCACTCTCTCTCAAATGAGTGTTTTCACTGGGGATAGGCACAAAGTGGACAGGTTTTATTGCTGTTCAAATTGACACTTTGGCATAACTCTGTAGCATTGTGTGGGAGTGTTTGTGTGGGAGTGTGTGTGTGTGACAGAGAGAGAGAGAGAGAGAGAGAGAGAGAGAGCAGACCACTACTAAATGGACCACAACAATGTATTCTCCCTTGGTGTCCTGTAATTCTATGAGTAAGGGTGTTGTATTGAGTAAAGAGTTGCCCAAGGTCCTGTAACTCAGGTTCCCCCCAGACAAAGTGTTCAAACTTAACCAGGCTGTCACAGTGGCCACATTGGAGGAGGAGACATATCTATGCCCGTAGACCTTTGTCCTGTGTCTGGGTCTGTTCAGTAAGGTGTAACGTTACAAAACAATCTGAAAAGTACTGTGTAGAACAGATACAGTATGATTGTCTGCCATGTAGAATTAGGAATCGTGTTAGTTCTATTCATTACATGTCTATCTTAATATTTTACATCACTGAATATAACGCCTGATCTGCCACAACCAAAGCTTTGAGCGTCTGCTATTACTGATAAGACATGCAGGACTGGGCTATGCCAACATGAGGTCACATGCCCACTACTACTCAGCACTGTGCCACAGAGGGAAGACATACAGGAGGACAACAATACCAGTGCACTGTGGATTAATGATAGGTCCCAAAAAGAAGCCACGAAGTCAGAGAAAGGAGCCCAGGAGTCCTGAGGAGCCCCAGGGTCCGCCAAGTGAGAACCCTCCAGAAGTAGTCCTCCACCTTCACCTTCACCCCCATCTACACCTCCACCCCCAAAAAACAGCTTTGTGTCCTTTTCCCGGGACAGGCCACAGACTTAAAGGTCCTATCCTTTTCCGGGGAAGTCCATAGACTTAAAGGTCCTGCCCTTTCCGGGGCAGACCACAGACTTAAAAGTCCTGTATTGGATGGTTTTGGGACCACAAGTGACTGGAAGAGGTCAAGTTCTACAGTCTTTCCAGCAACTGAAGTCTCCAGTCGTGGAAGTCCACCAGAATCCAAGCGTGCCAGAGGCAGTACAGACACACACCAAGGTAGAATGTTCTGGAAGGTGTGCTTGTACTGGCAATACATCAAATAAGTGGACCTGGCTGGGGGTACTGTAGGACAGGAGAGGGTTGGGTAACACTGCCATAGACGGGAACAGGGGTGGGGTGACTCATAACGGGGCTTCTGACTCCCCGTCCCTCTCTGCTGACCACCCTGAAACGCTGACTTCCAGCACAGGCTTGATGTGAGGCCGCTCCACCCACCTCCTCACCCTATCCTCACACAGCACAGGATGTCAACTCCACACAGAACCGCAAAGCTGAAGAGGGGCCTTTTCATGCTGCTGCTAAGCATTTGAAGTGTTCAGTTGCAAAGCACATACGCTTGAAAAGGTCCGTGGCCTGGGCCTTTGATAGCTGGAATATTCCTTGGGACTTTCTTGTACCAAAACGGCAGGTTGAAATGCACCGGAGCCTTGCTGATGTGTTTTCCAGTTTCACATCCACCCGCGGAATAAGAGTGACTTTGTTTCCTCTGCTACCGTTGTGTGTATCTCCTGCCTTTAAATGCTGCTCACCATTAATGTGTCAGAAATAACACGCCTTTTCCACCAAAGCACTGTAGGCCTAATTAAATCACACGTTCTGTTTAGTTTGCTCTGATGTAACTCACAGGCTACGTCCCAAAAGGCACCCTATTCCCTATATAGTGTACTACTTTTGACCAGGCAATAGGGTGCCAATTGGGACGCACATGCAGTAACACAACAAAAACTAGAATTGCCTTACTGGCGTGCTAATCCACACCACGATACATCAGTGGCTGGTCACAGATCGAAGATAAAGATGACTTTCAAGCTGCACTGCTGGGTAAAATCAAATTGAAGCTGTGTGGAGATTTCATGGTGTACAATAACAAAGCCGTTTTACGTCGCTCTGGGGAGCCCTCGACATCGAAGACAGTCGTTTGAAGGACTTGCCAGATTTCTCGAGTCATCATTCTGTAAAACCTACACAACATCCACAACCATGGCCATAGATGCACACTCTCTCACGCACAAATGAGCATCTGAATGGCATTTTTGTACACACTAACAAACAGTACATGCCCAAATAGTGACTTAAAAGATTCTTGTCTAGATTCTTTATGTCATTGGTTAGGAGCTCTGAAAGACAGAACATAAAGACAATAGCAGTAAGAGACAGAGGGACAATAGCAGTGAGAGAGTGACTATAGCAGTAAGAGACAGAGGGACAATAGCAGTAGGAGACACAGTGACTATAGCAGTAAGACACACAGGGACTATAGCAGTAAGAGACAGAGCAGAGGGACTATAGCAGTAAGAGACACAGGGACTATAGCAGTAAGAGACACAGGGACTATAGCAGTAAGAGACAGAGCAGAGGGACTATAGCAGTAAGAGAGAGTGACTATAGCAGTAAGAGACAGAGGGACTATAGCAGTAAGAGAGGGTGACTATAGCAGTAAGAGACAGATGAACTATAGCAGTAAGAGACAGAACAGAAGGAAAATAGCAGTAAGAGAGAGTGACAATAGCAGTAAGAGAAAGAGGGACTATAGCAGTAAGAGACAGAACAGAGGGACTATAGCAACAAGAGACAGAGGGACTATAGCAGTAAGGGACTGAGGGACTATAGCAGTAAGAAAAAGAGGAACTATAGCAGTAAGAGACATAGGGACTATAGCAGTGAGAGACAGAGGGACTATAGCAACAAGAGACAGAGGGACTATAGCAACAAGAGACAGAGGGACTATAGCAATAAGAGACAGAACAAAGGGACTATAGCAGTGAGAGACAGAACAGAGGGACTATAGCAGTGAGAGACAGAACAGAGGGACTATAGCAGTGAGAGACAGAACAGAGGGACTCTAGCAGTGAGAGACAGAAGTACTATAGAAGTAAGAGACAGGGGGACTATAGCAGTAAGAGACAGAGGGACTATAGCAGTAAGAGACAGAGGGACTATAGCAGAAAGAGACAGAACAAAGCGACTATAGAAGTGAGAGACCGAACATGAGGATGATAGCAGTAAGAGATAGAACAAAGGGACTATAGCAGTAAGAGACAGGGGGACTATAGCAGTAAGAGAGGGAACAAAGGGACTATAGCAGTAAGAAAAAGAGGGACTATAGCAGTAAGAGACATAGGGACTATAGCAGTGAGAGACAGAAGGACTATAGCAGTACGAGACAGAACAGAGGGACTATAGCAGTGAGAGACAGAACAGAGGGACTATAGCAACAAGAGACAGAGGGACTATAGCAATAAGAGACAGAACAAAGGGACTATAGCAGTGAGACACAGAGGGACTATAGCAGTAAGAGAAGGAGGTACTATAGCAGTAAGGGACAGAGGGACTATAGCAGTAATAGACAGAGGGACTATAGCAGTAAGTAACAGGGGGACTATAGCAGTAAGATACAGAGGGACTATAGCAGTAAGATACAGAGGGACCATAGCAGTAAGAGACAGAGGGACTATAGCAGTAAGATACAGAGGGACTACAGCAGTAAGGAACAAATGGACTATAGCAGTGAGACACAGAACATAAGGATGACAGCAGTAAGAGACAGAACAAAGGGACTATAGCAGTAAGAGACAGAGGGACTATAGCAGTAAGAGACAGAACAAAGGGACTATAGCAGTGAGACACAGAGGGACTATAGCAGTAAGAGAGAGTGACTATAGCAGTAAAAGACAGAACAAAGGGACTATAGCAGAGAGACACAGAGGGACTATAGGAGTAAGAGAGTGTGACTATAGCAGTAAGAGACAGATGGACTATAGCAGTAAGATACAGATGGACTATAGCAGTAAGAGAAGGAGGGACTATAGCTGTAAGACACACAGGGACTATAGCAGAAAGAGAAGGAGAGACTACAGCAGTAGGAAACAGGGGGACTATACAGTAAGACACAGAGGGACTTTAGCAGTGAGAGACAGAGGGACTATACAGTAAGAGACGGGGGACTATAGCAGTAAGAAACAGGTGGACTATAGCAGTGAGAGACAGATGGACTATAGCAGTAAGAGACAGAACAGAGGGACTATAGCAGTAAGAGACAGAGGGACTATAGCAG
>QNTS01002590.1:223449-260182 GCA_003317085.1 Hucho hucho
CTCTCTCAGGTTAGAATAACCCAGTCATCAGACTCTCTCAGGGTAGAATAACCCAGTCCCCCCCACACGCCTAACTTATTTACCATCACAATTACACCCTGCTCTTCCCCTGTGGGCCATTTTCCAATTCCTTCTGTTTTGCCTCTTCTTTTCAAATGGAAGATCTACGGGTGTGGTCTCTGCAATGATTTGGCTGACACACACACACACACAGAGACAAAAACACACACTCATGCTCGCACACTCCATTCAACTTTCCCCTGGCCTGTAGCTCGAAGTCCCATTCCTCCCCTCCCCTCCTAACTAAACATCGCAGGACAGCAGAGGGGAACTTCAAAGTGTCCGGAGGGGGTACTCCTTTTTTCCTGCCACTTGTCATCATCCAAGGGCCTGGCTGCTCCCCTTATTACTCTAATTGCTTCCAACTGCTCCAGGAGCCTTTGATGGGGGGTGGGGGGCGAAGCCAGCCAGAGAGAGCATGCTGCAAGCACCTGTTGTTGCAGAGCCAGACAGGTGGGCTGTGTGGCAGTGCTGTATAGTGGCAGTGCTGTAGTAGTGTGGCTGTAGTGTGGCAGTGCTGTATAAAAGAGTGAGGACAGCACCACTGGGGTGCATTCAATTATGCAAAACTTTCTGGGGGGGGAAGGTTCCCAATAACATAAAGATCATCTTTAGGGCTAAGATCATCTGAAGTCAATTGATAGGCAATGTACAAACAATGACCTTAATGCTTAAAACTCTTTAGGTTTCTGAGGAAACTCACCCATGAATGTTGTAGATAGAAAGAGAATGAATAGAGGTGACAAAAGTCCCTATTCTTACATGACAGGCAATCATATCTGTTCTACACAATTTCTATCTAAGTGTTCTGTAATGTTTCTTAGTCCTGAACATGGCCCCTGGTTTCTGTTTCTATTGTATTAAATATATATAAATATATTCAGTGCCCTCCATAATTACTGGGACACATGTTTTGTTGTTTTGGCTTTGTACTCCAGCACTCTGGATTTGAAATGATACAATGACTGAGGTTAAAGTACAGACCATTAGCTTTAATTTGAGGGTATTTTCCACATTAATGTGGATGATACCATGATTACGGATAGTCCTGAATTAGTGAATAATGAGTGAGAAAGTTAGATGCACAAATATCATAACCCCCCTCCCCAGAAAATGCAAACCTCCCATTATTGTAACGGTGTCATATTATTATTGTTAGCATTTCTTGGGGGTATAATATTTGTGTGTAATTTTCTCACTCATCATTACTCACGATTCATTCAAGACCATCCATAATCAAGGTCACATCCATATTAAGTGTTGAGAAACATATACTATTCTTATTTACAATAAAAGTGACTCCAAATTGACACAATACATTATTTACCATTCATTTCTATTGGGCAGAAAATGAATCTGTAACACAACCAAAACCAACAGCAAATGCAGCCAACAAGTTAGTGGAGTCACAAGCTTGATGTAATCATTGCGTGCTAGGAATATGGGACAAAACACTAAACTTTTCACTACTTTAATACACAACTGAATTTGTCCCAATACTTTAGGTCCCCTACAAAAGGGGGAACTATTTACAAAAAACACTAATGTCAAAGCGGTTCACCTGATATGAATGAAAATACTCTCAAATGAGAGCGGACCATCTGCACTTTAACCTCATAGTCATTGTATAATTTCAAATCCAAAGTGCTGTCCCAATAAGCTCACTGTATATGTTTTAGTGTCAAACACCAGATCCTCCCCCAATGCTGCTGGAGTACTAGATGTCACACAACTTATTAGAATAAAGCACTTTTAGGTTTACAATACATGTCTCCCCCAGAAAATAGTTGTCACAGACTGACGTAATAAAAAAAAAAAGCACGCAACAACTTTTATTAGTTAGCAATGGTTTCAAATAGTTTCAAACAAACTGAGGCAAAACCACAGAGCCAAACGTACAGAGTTCATTAGAGACCGTGTGCAATGTAACTCAAATAAAGGACTAATTACAATATAATATCCTACATGGGCTGAAAGGAGGAAGGGAGCACTGCCCCTACCTCTCTTCAACCAAGGTGCATGAATGAAGAAGTGGAGAGGAGATTCAGCCACTCTTGGAGGACAATGGAAGTAAATAAAGTGCTTCTTTACTTTTACAAACAAAACCAGAACAGAAGCCTTTTTCTTTACTTTCATTGTCCTCCAAGTTGGTCAATCTCTCGAATTCTGAATGGATGACTGGACAGCTCTCTGGCTCCATCTTCTGGCCTGAAGTCATACTAGAAATCCAACAGCTGTGAAAGAAATGAAATATGTTATGACTGTTGATTCTTATACTGTCATTCCTTGACAATAATAGGAGGATATTTAATAGAATACATGGGTATAGTTACACACCAGTTGAGGCAGGATCTTCTCAAAGTGTTCTATGTCCATTCTGTCACAGTCCTCTGCCTCAGCCTGTTTTATCGTTCTTTGTGCAGCTTCTGAGAAACAAAGAGTTAGGGTCTGTATTCCTAAAGCAACTCGGGGTAAAGACAGCTGATCTAGGCACAGTTTTGCATTTTACATCATAATGAATACGATTAGATGGATGGGGGGGGGACACATCTGATCCTAGATCAGTATTCCTACTCTAAGATGCTTTACAAATCCTGTCCCTGATGTCTGATATCTTCATATCATATTGAAGTTATATAAACACCATCATCTCAGTCTGTATAAACACAACCATTGATTTCAATGTACATTACAGCCACAATCAATCGTTTGAACTTACCTTGAACAAACACATGCAGCATCTCTGCCATAAGGAGGACAGCATCGGCACCGACTTCAGAAAAACAAAGAAACAAAGATGACTTAACTAACAGCCAACAACTGTTGCTTCATTTGACTAAACATGATCCGATCCAAATCTTCCCCAGGATAGTTACATTAAACTCCCCTAGCTAGCAAACAACTCACCTTTAGTTTTCTCCTCCTTGAAGAAGCTTGACAGGAGTTTGCTTACCGTCTCCTAAAAAGAAAGAAACCCCCCATGATTCTGAATAACACTATGTTCGACAACAGTAAGTTAGTGTAGTGAATTGCTTCCAAGAACAACTGCCAGTGTTGTCATAATTATCCAGTAGGCTGATAATTTAGCTACCCCGTCGAATTTTCTCCATACTCTGCTCAGTCTAATATGAGGGTTAGGTTTGTGATCTTGCTTTAGTTACGTCGAAATGATGTGACTCACAACATAGAACAATTAATAGTATTTTGGCAACTTTCTCTTACTTTTTTGAATGTGATTTCCGTGCTGCTTTCCGCCATTTTCAGTTGGTCTACCAACGCGCTCTCAGCAGTGATTGGCTGCATCGAGTCCGGGTTTCTTTACGTAAAACGCATCGCGCAACCCATCAAGGAGTGACCACTTCTATTCCAAAGGAAACATAGTACCAAATAGAAAAGTTGAATAGTCCATTTCTTAAAGAAAATCTGCGGGCTTGCTAGTTTGTCTTTAAATTATTTATGGTTGTGAAATAAGTTACAGTAGTGGTAGTGACTGCAGTAGTAATGATAGTGACTGGTTATAGCTGAAAAAGTAGGTAGATGGAAAGATGAATTAATTGATTGAATATACAGTATAACCTACTAAAATAACTCCACACCTACACACCACGCCAAAATTACTCATGAGCTAAGCCATAGCCTATGACAACCCAATGTATTCCAGGTTGTCTACAAATGTATAATTTGTATAACATCTCCATCTCAACCAAAAATCAAAGTTAAATAATAGGACTACATCAAATCAAACTTAAATCTCCCTCAAATGTTGATATTTGGTTGCAATGACAACCAAACTCAATATCACTTTTGAAATACAATAAATAGCTTATTAACTTTGACAAGTTAACAAATGACATGTTGGATTCACGTCTCCAACTCAACCAAAAATACAAGTTAAAAGAATGCTATTAAGCTAGTGGCTCAGATGGAACTATCCAAGCAGTAGATATATCTCCATTAAATGTTGATATTTGGTTGCCTTGTCAACCAAACACAATTCAATAATACTTTTGTAATACAGTAAATAGCCTGAAGTTAAGGCTCTTACAAACTAATGTAACAATAAACCTTAAATGAGTAACACATCCATAGTTACTGTAACTATACATTTCTTATGTAATCATATAAAGCGTGCATGTTGAAGATACATACATACAGTAGGTTGTTGAAGGTTTGTGGAGATCTTCTCAAATGGCATTGATCACTTGCACTTGGCATTGATCACTTGCACTTTTAATGTAATTTCAACTGCAATCGAGGGATTTTGGTTCTGCTATTAAATGAAGCACAGGGATAACACATTAATCTGTTGTATAAATAAAATATCATTGTATTCCCATTTGAACATTGCTGTGGTTTTAAATGGTTGAAAGCGCAGTGATAGATATTTGGGTGACAACTAAACCAAAAATCAGACATTGTTTTTCCATTAGAATTTGGTTGTGCAGCAGCGGTTTGACCAGGTAGATGTGACGGCTTGAATTCTATGTGTTTGCCCTCATCACCTCTTCTGACAGGTAAACCTTGTAGTTCATATCCACCTTCAGAGACACAGAAAAGTCACAGACTGACAGACTATCCACAAGACGAATTTCCCAAGGTAATACATGCTGTATTAGACGATTAGAATTACACTAGCCAAAGAGATCACAGCAATCACTGCCACCATTTATCATACGCCATCTATCTAACCGCTCACTTCCTCAGGCAACAGTTCAGACCACCAGACTAAGGATTCATATTTTCCATCCACAGAAAATTGCAAGTCTTTTCCAGGGATCCCAGATTCCCGTTTAAACCGTAAACGCTATTTAAAAGGTTATTATAGCCTAGTGAAAATGGCATTTATTAGCTAATAACCCGCTAATTGTGTTGACTGGTGAATATCCCATGCATGCTGCGCTAAACAACCAGACAAGCAAATAACTGCAATAGTGGAGTTTCAGCACCATGGACAGAGGTCAATCAATTCCCCACTAATCTGACTACAGTTAAGACCTGTGCTCTCGCTTTTATTAGTAAATGTCTATTTCCTAGAGTAGGGGAGAGTGGGGTAAGTTGAGCAATGTTTTTTTACATTCAGCATCACCCCATCAAGGGAAACATAGTATTATTTTTCACAAAGATATCTGCATATATTTCAGGATTATGTGTATTCCCCGGAAATAAATCAGAATTCATGTAAATATTACAGTTTTGAAAACATAGCTGGTTAAAAAAAAAGTTATCGTGGCACAATTTACCCCAGGTAAATTGAGCTGCGGGACAGGGTAAATTAAGCTGCCTACACATTTCTGTACTGAATAAAATATTGCCACTACCTTTTTAAAACCATGTATATCTTTATTTCCCAACAAACACTTTGTACTTTTTAAAAACACTTAACATACGCCAGGCCCTGTTGTTCCTCATATTCCAGTGATAATGCCTTGCTTTATGCCTGGGAATAAAACAGATACATTTGCTCTACTTGCCTTTGGCTCAAACATTGGCTCAATTTACCCTCAATTTAACCCAAGGCAAACATTTCGACTTTATTAGCCCACACATCTACAAGGATGCATTTTCATGGTAGGTTTAGGACCTCATTTTGAAGCTTATAGAGAGACCCCAACTTATCTATACAACCTTAAAATGATATACTTCGAGTACAAGCATCATGAAACCTCTGACAATATTTTCATTTTACTTGGTGAAAATCAGTTTTTAGGACCTAACTTGCTTACCACTTTTTCCATGTGGTTTCTCCCTTCACTAACTCCATGAAGTGATGACCTCTTCCTAAATATTTGGTCAAATTATTCTTTCTGGTTTCCTAGAAACAAGGTTGGCTCAAATTACCCCTTTGGCTCAACTTACCCTTCTGGTTCAACTTACCCCACTCTCCTCTACATTTGTGGACACAATGTAAAAACGGGTAGCTGGAGCTCGTCTGAGTGGTTGAGTTCTGTTTGATGTCATACTGATATATTAAATAAGTGTGTAATTAGTGATTCCCTCGAACCTGCACCAGAACCTGTTTTTAGTTTGTTGTATATTAGCTGTGTTCTCCTTCACTTTAACCAGACTAAAAAGAGAGAAAATTGAATGATTCAGGTTTTATGCTAATGGTGAAGGAGAAATAAATCTTGTAAACTGTTCTGCCACTCAACCCAAACTTTAACAACCTGTATATGTGCAGAGCACCCCCTGCTCTTATTTAAACCTGGGGTGGCGTAGAGTGGAAGTTTGACTTACGCATTTGGTGTTCTTTCAAATTAGCTAACAGTGGCATTTTCTGATGTTTTCAACGTGAATCTTCTTTGCTTTCACCACAAATGGGAAGAGAACAAAAACATCTCTGCATGAACCGGAGAGCGCACATTGTTCCAAAAAATCTGTCTCTGCCCAAGTACACACAGGTGTGAAGAACTACATGTTAAGCTTGTATCAGCCCTTATACAGAATCACCAACCCACATTTTTAATGATCATGGTCACAGTATGAATAAGGTCCAAATGGGGCAAAATACATTGATCCTTAGTGGTTTCGGAAAACTCAGCATTTCATTAAAACAAACAACATCTGAAAGCTAATATGCCGTGGAGCAGAGCTTCATTTTTCACTACCTAACCAGTTTGTCCAGAATCCATAGCCTATGAAACCCCTATTAGTACCATGAGCATACCACCGTGCATCCCACTGCTGGCTTGCCTAGAAAGCCAAGCAGGGTCATTCCTGGTCGGTCCCTGGACGCTGCTGAAGTGGTGTTGGAGGGCCAGTAGGGGGTACTCTTCCCTCTAGTCTTAAGATCAAAATCCCAATGCCCCAGGAGAAGTGATGGGGACATCGCCCTGCGTAGGGTGCTGTCTTTCAGATGAGACGTTAAATGTGTGACCTCACTCTCCGTCACTAAATATCCCATGGCACTTATCGTAAGAGTAGGAGTGTTAACTCTTGTGTCCTGGCTAAATCCAGGCGGCAGGTAGCCTAGCGGTTAAGAGTGTTGGGCCAGTAACTGAAAGATTGCTGGTTTGAATCCCTGAGCTGACTAGGTGATATCTGTTTATGTGCCCTTGAGCAAGGCACTTAACCCTATTTGCTCCTGTTCTGGATAAGAACATCTGCTAACATGCACATTTCCATCATGGCACACCTAACCTTCCCCTCATTTCTAATTGGCATGTACCACTCCTCACCTCTCCAGCTGTGGTGAGCGTTCTGGCACAAATGACTGTCATCATCTGGAAAGGGACTATATAAAATGTAGGGCCCTATAAAAAATTTTTTTTGCCTGATTCCGATTAGTCTTTTTCCAAATTCCGTTACCTCCATTTCGTTTAAGGTTTCAGTTTCCTTCAATCATTTTATAATGAAAAAGAAACAAGAAAAAAAAAAACATTTTTTATAGAAGACAACTAAATTGGACATGGTCCAAGCACACTAAGAGAGTCGTGAAGAGGGCACGACGAAACCTATCCCCCTTCAGGAGACTGAAAAGATTTGTCATGGGTCCCTAGATCCTCAAAAAGTTCTACAGCTACACCATTGAAAGCATTCTGACCGGTTGCGTCGCCGCCTGGTATGGCAACTGCTCGACATCTGACCGTAAGGCGCTACAGAGGATAGTGCGTACGGCCCAGTACATCACTGGGGCCAAGCTTCCTGCAATCAAGGGCCTATATAATAGGCGGTGTCAGTGGAAAGCCCATAAAATTGGTCAGAGACCAAAAGGCTAGGACCTAAAGTCTCCTTAACAGCTTCTACCACCAAGCCATAAGACTGCGGAACAATTAATAAAAATGGCCACTGGACTATTACATTAACAACTCAATTCTTCTTGAACTGCATTGTTGGTTAAGGGCTTGTAAGTAAGCATTTCACGGTAAGGTCGACACTTGTTGAATTTGGCGCATGCGACAAATAAAGTTTGATTTGACATGTCGGGTGACATGTCAGTAATGTTGGGTGACATGTCAGTAAGACAAACATATCAAATGAAATGCATTGACAGTGACAATTTAATATTAACTGAGTACAAAGAAGAAAAATACAACAACATAATATAGTATACTGAACAAAAATATAAACACAACATGTAAAGTGTTGGTCCCATGTTTCAGGAGCCGAAATAAAAGAGCCAAGAAATGTTCCATATGCACAAACAGCTTATTTCTCTCAAATGTTGTGCACAAATTTGTTAACATCCTTGTTAGTGAGCATTTCTCCTTTGCCAAGATAATCCCTCCACCTGACAGATGAGACATTTCAAGAAGCTGATTAAATAGCATGATCATTACACAGGTGCTCCTTGTGCTGGGGACTATAAAAGGCCACACTAAAATGTGCAGTTTTGTCAAACACAATGCAACAGATGTCTCAAGTTGAGGGAGCGTGCAATTGGCATGCTGACTGCAGGAATGTCCACCAGAGTTGTTGCCAGAGAATGTAATGTTAATTTCTCTACCACTTTGTTATTTTACTGCTGCTCTTTAATTACTTGTTACTTTTTATTTCTTCTTCAAATTTATCATAAGTAAGCATTTCACTGTAATATCTACACCTGTTGTATTCGAGTGCATGTGACTAATAAAATTTGATAAGCCATCTCCAACGTTGTTTTAGAGAATTTGGTAATATGTCCAACCGGTCTCACAACCGCAGACCACGTGTAACCTCGCCAGCCCAGGACCTCCACATCCGGCTTCTTCACCTGCGGGATCGTCTGAGACCAGCCACCCGTACAGCTGATGAAATTGAGGAGTATTCATGTCTGTACTAAAACCCTTTTGTGGGGGAAAATTCATTCCTATTGGCTGGGCCTGGCACACAAGTGGGTGAACCTAAGCCGTCCCAGGCCTACCCATGACTGTGCCCCTGCCCAGTCATGTGAAATTCATAGATTAGGCCTAATGAATTTATTTCAGTTGAGTGATTTACTTATATGAACTGTAACTCAGTAAAATAGTTTAAATGATTGCATTTATATTTTTGTTCAGTAAACATTGAAGCTTGAAAGCGGTGACAGCGAACCCAGATACAATAAATATATATATTTTTAAATGTATTCACAAAAATTTATTGGAAATACCATACTAGTATAAAACACCTCGGATGGTCTTGAACAGTCTTAGTTACATTCTACAAGAAATGGCTCAATGTCCACATACATCACTCCACTTTGAGTTCACTTTGACTGGTTGATAGCAGCCTAACTTGATGTGATGGGAGTCCAAAATTCAACATGCAGCATCCAATGAATATTCTGGAATAATTGAATATTCCATTAAAACATGTTAAACCTGAAATGACATAAGGGAAATCGATGTAATATTTAACAGAAAACTCCACATATCACCCTGAATCTGTTTAGACTCACATATCACCCTGAATCTGTTTAGACTCACATATCACCCTGAATCTGTTTAGACTCACATTTCAACCTGAATCTGTTTAGACTCACATATCAACCTGAATATGTGTTTGCAGGACAATACAGATTGGTCAGAAGACAACATCATGGTTTTGGTACAGACTAATCATAGCAGCAGCTCTTGGAGGTCATACACCAGGGTCATGTTCATTAGGTACAAAACAGAAGAAAGCACACAAACAGGGAGGGCCTACCTGAACTTCATTTTCAGTTGCTGAACATTTTCCTTTGCGTACGCTAATGAACACGGCGCAGTCAGGGTCACTCACCTCACTGCCCTGTGGCTGAGGCCTGGAGGAAGGGGACAGTGGACGCTGCCTCTCCTCATGGATGGCCTGTAGTCTAGTAATCAAGAACTTCTTGTCCTTCCCCTCCTGGTGATGAGAAAGAACAGAGTAACCATCAACACACAGATCACAATAATCTTTGTAAGAATATTTCTTAATGAAACAGAAGATTTTTGTCTATACAAATATACACACACATTTTCCATTTGCTCCTGTAGCAGACTGATTATTTTCCGTTGGCCGTCTAAAACTTGGGTGTTAACGTAAATGACCATTCTAAAAAAAAAAAAGAAAGGAAAAATGAACTGCCAGGTAGGTGAACGTAACATACTTAAAACATACACTGTTAGTGGCTTTGCATAATAGTGTCAGCCAAACGGCACATAACAAGAAATATCCAGAGCAGTCCAAAGAATGTCCTTGTTGGATGCTGACTCACAGAAAGACCCCTGCCATCAGGAACAGGAAGAGTGGGTTCTCCACCAAGCAGCTGTGTACCCAGTTGAGCCAGGCCAGCTTGGGGTTGGTACTCTTCAGCTCCTGGGCCCACTGTTTGCCTGAGTGGAACATGAAGGGGAGGTTCCTGAAAGGACCACAGCCAGACGAGGGCTTAATCCTATATGGGGGGGGTTGAAAGGAAGAGTGGAAGCAACATTTGGACCACAACATCCTTTTCATACTACAGAGTCAAATATTTTATGTTCACGTTGTCCTTCCCAGCACAATTCCAGAGATGCATACTTTTGAAGGGATGTTGCATTTTAAAGGTGACTTCCAGCCATTTTTGAAAAATGTTCAGTTCAGAAATTATAACCCTAATAGAACTATGGTAACTTACACTTCAGCATAAAAAAATATGTTTCTGAGAAACATAGAAATATAGACTCAAAAGCAAAAAGGTGCATGCATGCATACGTATAGGTTGATATATTTGTGTGTGTGTGTGTGTGTCAGACACCGCTCGTGTGTGTGTGTGTTGGACAGACTCACGTCCACATGGTGTAGATCACAGACACGGAGGTCCCGAGGAAGGAGGGGAAACACAGCAGAGAGATGAAGAGGGTGCTCATCTGACTGGCTCTCCACAGCTTCCTGGATGCCTGGCAGTTCACCAGTAGACTGCTCTGAGGGAGAAAAGCAACAAGAGAGTTCACCAGTAGACTGCTCTGAGGGAGAAAAGCAACAAGAGAGTTCACCAGTAGACTGCTCTGAGGGAGAAAAGCAGCAAGAGAGTTCACCAGTAGACTGCTCTGAGGAGGGCGAACAGCAACAAGAGAGTTCACCAGTAGACTGCTCTGAGGGAGAAAAGCAACAAGAGAGTTCACCAGTAGACTGCTCTGAGGAGGGCGAACAGCAACAAAAGGAGAAAGACTAATGAGTCTAACACCGCTGAGGTTTCCACTGAGTGCGATAGCTGGCAACAAAATGGCGGATCCTATTCATTTTCAATTGAAGGAAGTGGCTCGGGCCAAAGTGAGCAAGGTGAGAGAAGACAGCAAACAGAGCATGAACGGGTGGGAATTAAGTTGGGGACCTTAAGTTTCTGGACGGGACCTTTACTTACCTAATCGTTTGTCAACACTTTTTGGGCCTCTGGTTATGACAAGTGCAGAGTTTAGACATGGTAGTTTGACCTCTTCTGAGGAGTGTACCACTGTCACTAAAATAGTCACACTGGTTGAGCTCTGAGCTGGGGCCTACCCTCACCAGGTATTGGTCATACAGGTGGAACTCTGACCTGGGGCCTACCTTTTTCATATAGAACAACAACAACAGCTTGATGATCTGCACAGCTGGGAGTAAAGGAGTGAAGAGCACGCCTAGCCTGTGGGAAAAGATGACAGAGAAGGAGATATAAATACCACAGAAACCTCAACAACATTGTCATCAAAAGAAAGAGACGACTCAGGGCTGACGGCACCTGCAGCATCTAACTTAGCATGACAAAAACAATTATGTCACAGAGATACAAGGTGAGACGACTCATGGCATGCGAACAGGCATTTTACCAGGTGAGGGTTTGCCCATAGATGAGCTCGAGTACGTTACGGGCGATATCAAACACTGGCTTCCTCCTTCTCCTCAGCACTCCTTGAGAAAACAGCCTATGGGGGAAACAGAGTGGAGTATCAGTACATTTTACAGGAATTATAAACACAACATGTTCAGCAGCACAACTTATACAAAAAAGAATAAAATAATTTCCATTTCACAAATACACTTTGGCAGTTACAACTTGAACATACTATACAGAATGACTGCAAATATGACAAGAACAGAAATACAATCATATACAAATTTTACAAAAACCGTATTGGTTACTGTTTAGCTGTCTGACTAATAAAGGTAATGGACTCTTGAACCATTCTTCAGACTGTAGAGCACAGTCAACATTACAATAGTAGTGTCAGTACATCTCACAGTGAATATGAAACAAACAAACATGCTCAAGCAGTTTTGGCACTCACAACTTCACTACAGACTTCCTCAGAAATTACCCAGAGAGCATGTCAAGCACAGTGAAAATGAAAATAGAATATCAGTTACATCGCACATGAATTATAAACACAAGCATCTCCAAAACATGCTCAGCTGGTCAGTCACTCAAATATTTCCAGACAGAATCTCCAAAGAAAAAGTAGAGTACAGCGAATATGAAAATAGTAGAATATAGTCCCAGTTTAAAGTTTGGACACACTCATTCTAAACCTACTCAAAGTTTTTTTTTAATTTTTACAAATTTTCTACATTGTAGAATAATAGTGAAGACATAGAAACTGTGAAATAACATATATGGAATCATATAGTAATCAAAAAAGGTGTTCTAGATTCTTCAAAGTAGCCACCCTTTGCCTTGACAGCTTTGCACACTCTTGGCATTCTCTCAACCAGCTTCACCTGGAATGCTTTTCCAACAGTCTTGAAGGTGTTCCCACATATGCTGAGCACTTGTTGGCTGCTTTTCCTTCACTCCGCGGTCCAACTCATCCCAAACCATGTCAATTGGGTTGAGGTCGGGTGATTGTGGAGGCCAGGTCATCTGATGCAGCACTCCATCATTCTCCTCCTTGGTCAAACAGCCCTTACACAGCCTGGAGGCGTGTTGGGTCATTCTCCCACTAAGCACAAACCAGATGGGATAGCATATCGCTGCAGAATGCTGTGGTAGCAATGCTGGTTAAGTGTGCCTTGAATTCTAAATAAATCACTGACATTGTCACCAGCAAAGCACCCCCACACAATCACACCTCCTCCTTAATGCTTCATGGTGGGAACCATACAGATAATCTGTTAACCTACTCTGCGTCTCACAAAAACACGGCGACTGGAACCAAAAATCTCAACATTTTGACTCACCAGACCAAGACCGATTTCCACCGGTCTAAAACGTCCATTGCTCGTGTTTCTTGGCCCAAGCAAGTCTTCTTCTTATTGGTGTCCTTTAGTAGTGGTTTCTTTGCAGCAAATCGACCATGAAGGCCTGATTCACAGTCTCCTCGGAACAGTTGATGTTGAGATGTGTCTGTTACTTGAACTCTGTGAAGCATTTATTTGGGAAGCAATTTCTGAGGCTGGTAACTCAAATGATCTTATCCTCTGCAGCAGAGGTAACTCTGGGTCTTCCTTTCCTGTGGCGGTCGTCATGAGAGCCAGTTTCATCATAGCACTTGATGGTTTTTGCGACGGCACTTGAAGAAACTTTAAAAGTTCTTGAAATTTTCCGGATTGACTGACCTTAATGTCTTAAAAAGTAATGATGGACTGTCGTTTCTCTTTGCTTATTTGAGCTGTTTTTGCAATAATATGGACTTGGTCTTTTACCAAATAGGGCTATCTTCTGTATACATCCCCCTACCTTGTCACAACAACACAACACAACTGATTGGCTCAAAAGCATTAAGAAGAAAATAGATTCCAGAAATTAACTTTTTAATTGAAATGCATTCCAGGTGACTACATAGAGAATGCCAAGAGTGTGCAAAGCTGTCATCAAGCAAAGGGTGGCTACTGAAGAATCTCAAATATATTTAAATTATATATTTAAAAAACTTTTTGGGATAGTACATGATTCCATGTGTGTCATTGCATAGTTTTTATGGCTTCACTCTTACTCTACAATGTAGAAAATAGTACAAATAAAGAAAAACGTGTCCAAAGTAGTAGGCGGTCCCAAACTTTTGACTGGTACTGTAAGTCTACACAAACAAATCTCCACAACATGGAGGTACAGAGGGGAGTATCAGTACACCTTACAGGAATTATTACCACAAAACACTTCTTACTTCCAAATATATTCTCCGAAGACTGTGTAGAGAACCGTGAATATGAAATCCATGAGCAGGAAGCGATACAGCTCCTGACCAACAAAGCTCTCCCAGCACTGTAGAGACAGACCAAGATACCAATGCCAAAAGTTAACTTACAACAACTGTGGTGGGAATTCATTAACAGACTAATTGTCATCTGAAAGAGTCTATACATTTTGTGCGGGGGGGGGGGGGGTTCAACAAAAATAAAATAAGGTGCTTTGGGGAGGGTAGTGCGTTGTTTTTTTATTTTTTATTTTTTTTTAATTTAACCAGGAAGGGATTTGAAATCTCTTTTTCAAGAGCGTCCTGGCCAAGATCGGCAGCACAAAGTCATTAAAAAATTACAGGCAAACAACAAAAAACTACATCTAGTAAAAACCATAGAATTCACAAGAGTATAACAAATTCATAAAACAGAAAATTCATAAAACTTCATCAGTGATTTAAAAAAAACAATTGGGACAAGTCCTACCAATTTAAAAGATGTTTATGGAATATCTACACAGGTGTACAGAGGCCCATTATCAGCAACCATCAGTGTTCCCAATGGCACGTTGTGTTAGCTAATCCAAGTTTATCATTTTAAAAAGGCTAATTGATAATTAGAAAATCCTTTTGTAATTATGTTAGCACAGCTGAAAACTGTTGTTCTGATTAAAGAAGCAATAAAACCTTTAGACTAGTATCTGGAGCATCAGCATTTGTGAGTTCGATTACAGGCTCAACATGGCCAGAAACAAAGACTTTCTTCTGAAACTCGTCAGTCTATTCTTGTTCTGAGAAATGAAGGCTATTCCATATGAGAAATTGCCAAGAAATGGAAGATCTCGCACAACGCTGTGTACTACTCACAGAACAGTGCAAACTGGCACTAACCAGAATAGAAAGATGAGTGGGAGTCCCCAGTGCACAACTGAGCAAGAGGACAAGTATATTAGTGTCTAGTTTGAGAAACAGATGCCTCACAAGTCCTCAACTGGCAGCTTCATTAAATAGTACCCGCAAAACACCAGTCTCAACGTCAAAAGTGAAGAGGCGACTCCGGGATGCTGGCCTTTTAGGCAGAGTTGCAAAGAAAAAAAGCCATCTCTCAGACTGGCCAATAAAAATAAAATATTAAGATGGGCAAAAGAACACAGACACTGGACAGAGGAACTGCAGACAAGGCCAGCATCCCGGAGTCACCTCTTCACTGTTGATGTTGAGACTGGTGTTTTGCGGGTACTATTTAATGAAGCTGCCAGTTGAGGACTTATGACAAATAAAATCTGTCAATCCAAACTGTGCAGCGGCCATTTGAC
Source organism: Hucho hucho (assembly GCA_003317085.1). Lineage (NCBI taxonomy): Eukaryota > Metazoa > Chordata > Actinopteri > Salmoniformes > Salmonidae > Hucho > Hucho hucho. Next base: position 238,817 of record QNTS01002590.1, read on the forward strand.
AAATGGAAAGAGACATCTGTTACAAAACACCAAAAAGTGTAATGACAGTCGGAGATTGTCAAGCTAAGCCTTCAATACTGGGTAGGCCTACAAGGTAGGGAGGGATGTACTTCCAGTTGGTCAAGATTGTCATATTCGATTTGTTGTGGTGTTGAAAACACGAATCATGATATTGAAGTGCATGAAACCGGTATGCTTTGTTTATTGACTGTGTGGTGCACTGGCACAGAAACCTGTTGGTGGAAAATGTGTCGCATATATTTGACATAGTTATACATATGGCATTAAAATGTTAAATCTGATTTCCCCCTAGCTGATCATTGTCTGCATCCAGCTCTGATCGTAGTGTAATGAAACAGGCAGGGAGAGTGAGCTCCCTCAACCTGCATGGCATCAATCGTGCCACAAAAGCATGCTATAGTGGCAAAGTTGATATCCATGTTTGTAAACACAGGGTTGCTACAGTTATTGTTATTTGTGGTTGTAAACATTATTTTGAGTTAATTCTATGAGGGGGGAGGGTGTGCAATTTATTTTACAGTGAAAAGGGGATGGTCATGTGGAAATAGTTAAGCTGAGGGGGGTAAAAAAAAAAATTATGATACCTTGAGTTGGACTAGCCCCCCTAGTAAATTTAGAACTGTCCCCTACTACTACTTTGGGCCATAAATGCTCAGCTACTAATGTTTCCATAAAAGGGGACGTTAATTTGAATGTGACATATTGTTTTATGACAGACAGCATGGTGACAAGTATCAGGTGTTCCATGTGTCTTACCTGCAGACCATGTTGCTCTGGTTCAGCTGCAATTTTCCCCAGCCAATGGTAGCACAGTACTCCAAGAATGCTCACCTTCAGCAGTAAGTTCCTGTGTAAAAACAGGATGTACAGTATCAAGTGTCTCAGAGTAAGAGTGCTGATTTAAGGTCAGTTTAGCCCAGCCATACTCAAATGGAGGACCGTGGTCCGGATTCGAACCCAGAACGGGGTCAATACACACAGTGGGTCCTGACTTTTTTGGGGGGGAACTTAGTCAGACTTTCAACTTGCTGCTGTTGAGTTATAATAGAATGCACAAGGTGCATTTTCGAAATGTATAAGTGCATGGGCAGATTTTGGTTAGCCATCTAGCTGACATGTAGCTGGTTAGCCTAATTGACCTATCTAGCTGACATGTAGCTGGTTAGCCATCTAGCTGACATGTAGCTGGTTAGCCTAATTGACCTATCTAGCTGACATGTAGCTGGTTAGCCTAACTGACCTATCTAAATCTTGCAGTTATCGTGGCTGGATTACATGCCCAGGGCCCCCCATTGATTTTGTTGAGTCACTCATGTATCATATGAACACATTAGACATGTAGAATTGCGGGAAATTAGCTTTAAAAAGTGCAACATTTTCCCTCTGCCAACAAGAGGTGGGAACGTCAAAGTCGCACTGTGATGAGGGGATTTGTTACTACGGCAATAAATGACAATATCCATCCACTGGTTTAGCCTTTCAGATCACAAATAATAAGATTACATTTACAGGGAGGAGCTGATCCTAGATCAGCACTTCAACTTTGAGAAGCTTGATACACGTCTCCAGATATTGTTAGAGAGGAAGGAACATTTGTTGGGTTTGTTAGGGCACGCTTAGCCCTGTTTATTTTCCAATACCCAACATATTCGACATGCATTATATCAATTTTACCTACTGCAGTTGAAAAAAAAAAAAACTTGCCCAGTTTTCCAATAGATTTTCACTTCTTCCACTTCTGTATTTCATCACTAGGTGGAGACATTGACCATAGTAACCCACACCCTGAGTAGCACCCTGATTGGTCCACCACTGTCTCTCATTAGCACCATCAGCTGAAGGAGTTCTCCCTAATTGTCTTCCCAATGGCCTATATGAAACTTGTCCATTCCCTTTGTGATTATTTTGAAGGCTGAAACGTCAATCTTTTAAAACTTGCCTAAGAATTTTGAATGGTGAGCGAGCGTTGCGCCTTTTCCTGTCCAAGGATGTTTACACATCTTTAGGTTGCACCTCGACTCACATTGGTTGAGCACCCTCTACTTCTTTCCAAATGTGAAAAGTAAACAAGACTCAATGGTTGTGTCTGTGTGAAACATCTTGTGATTGTGTTATGGACTCATGTACAGACCAGTTAACTTGACATCCGAAATAACCCCCCACTTAACTCAAGATGAAACTTCACAAGACATTCAGACTACCTCCCATTGGTTTCCACTGTGCACCATGTACTGACACAGGCACTTGTTGGATTGGCTTTCTGTCCACGTAAGAGCCACAAAATGTTCCCTGTGCTACTTGATTACATGGGAATGTCACTGGGGAGTTATGCATACATTTGAACATCCTTAGAACGTTTTCTGAATATTTGTTGCTTGTCAGACATGCTTTTTAATAAAAAATGGGACATTACACTCCTTGTCAGACGTTCTTCTGTAGTCTAATGTCAAGATTTGTCCACATCCCACACTACCGGTTGTGTAGAGCTAGCTGTATGCTTCAAACCCAAATTTGTTTTAAAATGTAACCTTTATTTAACTAGGCAAGTCAGTTAAGAACAAATTATTATTTTCAATGACAGCCTACACCGGCCAAACCCGGACGACGCTGGGCCAATTGTGCGCCGCCCTATGGGACTCCCAATCATGCCCGGTTGTGATACAGCCTGGAATCGAACCAGTGACGCCTCAAGCACTGAGATGCAGTGCCTTAGACCGCTGCGCCACTCGGGAGCCCATTAATTTCACAATCCAAAATAAATGGTAAATATAGGCTAAGCAACATGTAATTTACATATTTCCATTCATAGTGGATTGTGACATTAGCTTTGGTAAGATAATTCACCCACTTAATTTGTTGGACAACCAGGGTTGTACATTTGTCATTTTCACCAAAATTAGCTGTTTTTCCAGAAATCCCAGTTGGATAATTCCCAGAATCAGGAGGGAATAAGCAGGAAATCCAGAATCCTTCAACCAGGATTTCTATGAAAAGTATTGGAATTTTGGTAAGGTTACCAGAATTTTTATATACTAATATGTGCGCAAACATTGAACATCTCAATGCAGATCTAGTCATATTTACCTGAAGATGGAAACATAGAGACGTACAATGGGTGAGTTGTAGTTCTCCATCCAAGACACAAGGTTGAAGAGACCAGGGAGGAGCAGGTTCCCACAGGACACAACCCCAGGCAGAGCCAGCAGACGAGCCTCATGCACCAAACTGACCTCCCCCTCTGCATCCTCAAGTCTCCTCTGGTCATATTGAAGGGAAGACATTAAACAAAGGACTGTCTTGTCAAGAAGAGAGAGAGTAACAAAATAGCAGGAGTGTTGCATAGGCTTAGAGACCAGGGGTGCTGGAGGCGTTATCCTTGGGGCACAATGTTCAGAACATTGTTACTATGAATATTAGTTGGGTGGCCAGTGGTCGCAGATCAGTCTTCTCAACTCCTATGGTCATTGTCAAACGTACAACCATAGGAGTTGGCTATACAGAACAAACAGCTCTGTGACCTGGCTATAGAAACACTGCAGTGCAGACAGACATTAAGGTAAGAACAAGCGAGGCTCTACATCGCTGACTATAGTCTGGTCCTCCCAGATCTGTTTGTGTTATTTGGCATGACAAAGTCCATAGGAGTGGGCTATACACCACAGATCTGGGACCAGGCTTCTGACCTACTCCAACATTGAGAATGTTGCATTCCCTTCCTGAGACATCTCCCTGTCTTGTGTTGCAGGCAACAACATGTCTTAAGCTGCTTTCTGATTTCACAATGTGATTTCCTCGGTTGACTCCCCAAAGTATAATTCTGCAACAAACAAAAAACATTCCAGTCTGATTCTCAGAGATAAACACTGAAAAAACCTATTCCCCAAAAACTGTGGCAATACTTGAAAGTAAAGTGGCGATAGCCCTCTTCCAATATCCACCCACTAACTTACTACTTAGAAGGAAGTTATGTATTGCCAATATCCACCCACTAATGTTCTACTTAGAAGGAAGTTATGTCAGTGTTGGGCAGTGCATTCTATGTGGTATGCTAGTATGAAAATTGGAAGGTAGCTAATGGGCTGGTGTGACAACAGCAGCTGTGGGTTAGTGACAGAGTAAACTCTCTCTCCTTGGTAAAGGCTCATCTACCTTTGAGAGAGCAGCCACAAAAAAACTCTGGCAGTAATACCCCTATTGTGCAAACCTGAACCGTACTGTGCTGGTCCAGATAGCCCATTTTCTATCCACATTGTCCTCTCCAGCGCAGTTCCAGCAGCTATAGAGGATGCCTAACCAGGCCAGTGCAGTACAGCTCATGCTTGGCTCGGCAGTGTGAAAAGGGTAACAGTTTAGCTGCGGCTGGATTTGCATAGCATTCTATGGTGTGATACGAGTCCCCCCCCTCCTCCCTAACACCCCACACACACACTAACCAGGTGCATGTGCTTGGCAAAGCAGTGGATGCCGAGTGCACAGAAGAACGTGCTCCCCAGAGAAATGCTCCATGCTAGCAGGTGCAGTGCCATCCCAGACAGCCTGCCCTTCTCCTCCTCTCCGCCGTTCACCTCCGACAACAGCTCCTGGAAAGAACGAAGACAGTACACAGTAACCAACAATCCAGCTCATTTTCATCATTAGCCAAACAGTGTTTGTGAATGTAGTCAGTGAAACTGTTGACACTGGGCAAGAATGTAGCTTTCTGTAGGCATGCTACACCACAAACACCTAGACATACATCCTGTGTGTATTTCAATACCAACTAGAACAGTCATGTCCTTTAGATACTGTAGATATGAAGATCTAGCTGAGGCAAATTGACAGACTGTGGCCAGCCTTCAGTCTCTGACTGACTGACTGAGTGGCCTTCAGTCTCTGACTGTGTGCATAGAATATGAGCTTGATCAGGCCTCTATCCTATCTGATCTATTTTGTTTGTTAGTCTACGCAGGGTTTTCCTCCTGCCCATCACTAACATCCCTGATTCAAACGATCACGGTTCATCACACCTAAAACAAACGATCACGGTTCATCAAACCTAAAACAAATGATCCCGGTTCATCACACCTAAAACAAATGATCCCGGTTCAACACACCTAAAACAAATGATCCCGGTTCAACACACCTAAAACAAATGATCAGTGAATCATGGACCACATTTGTCTGAATAAGGTGTATTAGTGATGGGCTCGTGCAAAAACTTGCACACCTGTTGACGTTAGCTCTCCAGCACTGGAGTTGGAACCCCCTGGGTCGTGTTCATTAGGCACAAAATGGAATAAACAGACTGAAACACGGAGGGACTACCTGGATTTGTCCAATAAGAAATGCTTATTTGAGTTTTCGGCTGGAATTTTTCTATTTTTTTTCATTGTGAGCCCTAATGAACATGATCCTGTACCGTACCTTGAGCTGGGTGGTGATGTTCTCCGACTGCAGCCTGACAGACATCTTCTTGCTGACTTTGAAATCCCAGGAGGAGAAGACCTTTATGGCCAAGTTTCCCTGAGACTTGAACACACGGAAACTCCTCCCAAAGGACTTGGACATGCTAAGACAAGTACAATGAAAACATTTTATTATTCCCATGAAAGACCAACAAAGAGAAAAACGTCACAGATCTGTCCTGCCAACTCTTAAAGAGGATTTTCACACCAACACGGACCATAGCAGTTGGCTATAGAACACAAACAGATCTGGGAGCAGACTAACAAAGCGATTCCAAAATAATAAATCAGGGTCATATTCACGTTATGATCAATGGCTGCGTTTACACAGGCAGCACAATTCTGATATTCTGCCGGTAATTGGTCTTTTGACCAATCAGATCAGCTTTTTCTCCAATAATTGGGCAAAAGATCAGAATTGGACTGCCTGTGTGAACGCAGCCTAAAAACGATAAACTGATCCTAATCAGCACTTCAAAAGGTTTGAGGCGGTTGTTCAACCTGTAAACGAGGACGATGCCGGTGATAAAGAATGTTATGCCGATGGTGAAGAAGTAGGCTAAGGGAATGTTGTAGGCCATCATGTGAGGGTCACTGGTGGTGCCGCAGCCAGTCCCGGCGGTGGCTTCATCAGGTCTACAACTGGTGTTGATNGTGGAGTTGGTGTAGTAGCCATAAAACATTAGAGAGTTAGAGAGATAACCCTGAGAGGGAAGAGAGGTAGGGTGGTTTCAGAAACAGACTGACAACACTGATGTAGTGTTTTGATATAGAAGTGCTTTTGCAGGTGCTTTACATTTGTATGGGTGGGCATTGTGTTGTGACTTAGCTAGGTATGTCAGCAGCAGTTGTTTTATTGGCGTATGCTGGATTTACACTCCACTAGCTGTACTCTGTAGAGGCTCAAAAAACACTTTGTGACTTCACCGCACACAGCAGAGATTTTGGTGCATGCCAGAAATTGTAACTTAACACAATCGGTGACATTTTGCTAGGACAATCAGTGGAGTTTAAACTTTAGAGTGAATCACATTAAAGTCAAAACCTTGTGGATGAACATAACCAACCAACCAACCAACCAATCATAACCCTCATCTTACCGTGCCGGTGAACAGCTCCAGGCCTGTGACTCTGTGGGAGCTGGGGGTGTGAAGGGGCGGGTGGATGGCCTGGGGGAGGACCAGGAACAGGCTGTTGATGAGGAAGAGGAAGACGTTGAAGAGAAGAAGAGTCCTGAGGAAGAGAAAGTAGGAGAGCACACCAGTGCCAAAGCGGCCACCCAGCCTCTTCAGAGCCACCTGCCACAACTGCAGGGAACTGAGGATGAAGAGACATCCGAACAAGACGTGATACAAAGCCTGTGGACACAGGACGCAGAGTTACTTTCACGCCTAACATCTCTGTGCAGAGATTAACGTCAGGCTTGGAGCACTATCCTCAGATTTGACATCTGAATGATAGCCATGAAATTGCCAACAGCATGTTTTATGCTAGTGATAGCTTGGTTATACTCACTCGCTTAAGGAGGCTACAGCAGGGAACCTGGCTGCTCAAGAGGGACTGTCCAACTTTGTCACTGAATGCAAGTTTCCTAAGGAGAGATGTTGACTGTAAAAGGGGTCTTTGAAGATTCAGCAATGACGAGAGAGAGAAGGGTTTAAGTAGCTTTCGGGTAATTTGTTTATTATCAAATTTTACATTGGCATCATGTAAAGCAAATGGTGTCCTGGAACAATTAAGATAATCAATTACAAACAATGAAGAGAATATGGCACACACACCTCAGTTTAGTCTTCTCAGCCAGACTGAGGGGCGTGGCACGCATCATACGCACACGGTCACCGGCCGACAGACTCTGAAGATTGATGACCAGCTCCTGTCTCTTGGTCTCTGTAATCCACACAAAGTTAAAAGGATACTGTAAAACTTCAATTAAATAGCAACTTCACACAGCCATTGAAGAGTGGGACAACATTCCACAATCAACAGCCTGATAAACTATGTGAAGAAGATGCACTGCATGATGCAAATGGTGGTCACACCAGATACTGACTGGTTTTCTGAGCCACGCCCCTACTTTTTTTTTTTTTTTAAAGGTATCTGTGACCAACAAAAAAAACGTGTTTGATACCATTCCACTTATTCCGCTCCACCAATACCACAAGCCCGTCCTCCCCAATTAAGGTGCCACCAACCTACTGTGATTCCCAGTCATATGAAATCCATAGGTTAGGGCCGAATGAAATGTATTTCAATTGACTGATTTCTTTATATTAACTGTTACTCAGTAAAATCTTTGAAATTGCTGCACATTGCATTTATATTTTTTGTTCAGTATAGCATTTTCAAACCAAACCTTGATATCTTTAACTTTTAACAGCGGAGTCGTTCTTGTTGGTACAGCCCATCTCAGCAAAGCACACAAAACAGACACTGACTCCCAGCGGAGGGACAGTCAGGGAATGTTCACTCTATTCAAAGGTTGAACAAGAGGAGCTCACCTCATTCAGCATTGGTGAAAAGATCTAAAAAACTGTCTGGTTTCAAATGCCATACACATTGTCCTGTAGTGAGGATGGCAGAAGGCCCCTCAAAGCTGGTGAAAGACTATTGCCTTCAGGGGTGGATGGTGAAGTGGGTTTGGTCCTCACCTTCCTCACAGACATCCTCAGAGTCTGCCTCGATCCCATAGCCACGGATCCTAGGTCTGGAGGAGAGGGAAACGTCTTGGTTCTGGCGGTGGTACCTGCGCAGCTGAGTAGAACGGATGTTGCACTGGGAGATGATTTCAAGACGACTCTGCTGCCCTGTGTGAGGAGAGACCATTTCCTGGGGTTTAAAAGGAGGAAGATTACATTGACTATCGGGGTGTATTCACTAGGAACCAAACGGACAAAACAGAGAGGGACTAACCTGAACTTGTCCAATACATATTCTGTTGCACAGCATACATAATTCGATACGGTGTGCACTAATGAATACACCCCAGCAGTTTATTCAAACGTCAACCACTTGTGAGGTCAGTGTTTTTTTGTAGGCCATATTCTCGTCCAGTAGTTTTCTGAAACTTCTGACACAGTAAGACAAGAGACAGGAAACTCATCTAATGACTTATTAATGTACTTAGGCCCCCTATTTTCACGATCCACAAACATTGCTAGTATTAAAACAAGATAATTGGAATATACCCCCAATAGACGTAGATTTCAGAACCATAGTATGTATTTAAAATGTGTGTGGTGTGTTTACACTTATCCAGTGACAGTAGTGAGTGAATACATTTTCATGATTCCCCGGTAGGAATCGAACACACAACCCTGGCGTTGCAAGGGCCATGCTCTACCAACTGATCCACATGGGTAACAGGGCAGATACAAGAGGAACTGCAACATTTTTGTACGCTCTCAAAATATCACCCATAGTCTCTTTACGGTTCCCACAAAAAAAAAAACTTTGGCCTGGGTCTTGTTCATTAGAGCACAACATGGCAAAGCCGTTCTACAACGTTAAACGAAAACAAGCATTTCTTATTTGGACAAATTCAAGTAGTACCTCACGGTTTCAAGGCAGTTTTCTTCCCTTCTGTGTGTAATAAACACAACCAGAGGTTTCCCCTTAACAAACCGGCTTGTCACCGAAAGGATGGTCTCACCGACGCTGCGACTGGGCATGGAAGACAGGACCCTCAGGGTGGCGGCAGACCAGCGGTTCCTGACCAGAAGGTCGGTCTGCATGGATTCCTCACTCCTCTGCAGCCTCCTCTCATCTGCCCGCTCTCTGACATCACTCATCTGGCTGGCCATCCTATCTGTGGGGAACATATGATTGAATATGATTAATCAGATGATAAAATATATTCAACAAGACACACTGCACTGGCCTTGGTTGTGTTCATTAGGGCATGCAACGGAAAATGCTTAAAAAAAAATGTTTAAACTGCAAACATTTCTTATTGAACAAGTCCAAGTAGCCTCTCCTTGTTTCAGTCAGTTTTGTTACATTTGGTGCCTAATGAACACAACCCCGGTGGTCGTCTGTCTGTGCTTTAGCCAACTCCTCTGTGTATTATGTTCTTTGTCATTCATGAGGCATGGCAACGATAAAGACAAGTTGGCTACAGCACAGTATAGGACCAGGCTAATACTGTTATGGATGCAGTGGTTATCAGAGGGAGTTAGAAGGTATCAGTCCTCACCTCAATGAGCATATCAGTTCACTGGACAACATTCCACTTGTAACAAAACTGGCTGTGTCCTAAAAGGCAACCGATTGCCCACATAGTGCACTACTTTTGACCAGGGCCCATAAGGAATAGGGTGCCACTTGGGATACAACCACATATAGAAGTACCTCTGCCTTCCGTTGTAAGGACCTCCATTTCCAGGGTTTCAGGACTGCCACTCTCCAGACCTGTTCCCGTCACCCTAATGAGCTGGCACATAGAGTCCTGGGCCGTATCATCCTCCCTAAGACTCCTGGTGAAAGTTGAGCAATGGAGTAGAAGAGGGTTATACCAGACAGAGGGCTATGGTACACATGCATGCATCCACAGACGGCTGGACGGATAAATGGACAGATACTTGTAAATGTGTACACACACACTTGTTATTCTAGTGGTTAGAGCGTTGGGCCAGTAACCAGAAGGTTGCTGGATCGAATCCCCGAGCTGACAAGGTAAAAATCTGTCGTTCTGCCCCTGAGCAAGGCAGTTAACCCACTGTCCCCCCCTCTCTGATTCAGAGGGGTTAGGTTAAATGCGGAAGACACATTTCAGTTGGACAACTGACTAGGTCTTTCCCTTATTCTTGGTTTAATCTACATATAAAACACATTCAATATGAATTATGCAACGATTGAGGAAAGAACAGCTCGTGTTTGTCAGTGTTATGTTTTCCAATTCTCAGGACAATGATTAATCAAACAAAAGGCTCCAATGTTCCCAAGGCAACTGGGGTCACTGGAACACATCCAAAAGAGAGAAACAGACCAGAGGACAAATAGCACTGCAGGCTTCAATAACTAAAACATCTGCAAAGACCATTAAAACTAGAGTTCCAGTAACATGCAGGCTCACTGCAGAATACAGAATATATTCTGGGCCACTACTGACACCATTCTGTATACATCTGGCCCTTATTTGGACACTGTGCTAACAAACCTCCAAATGAGCTTCAACGCCATGCAACACTCCTTCCGTGGCCTCCAACTGCTTTTAAATGCTAGTAAAACTAAGTGCATGCTCTTCAACCGATTGCTGCCCGCCCGCCTATCACTACTCTAGACGGTTCTGACCTAGAATATGTGGACAACTACAAATACCTAGGTGCCTGGTTAGACTGTAAACTATCCTTCCAGACTCACATTAAGCATCTCCAATCCAAAATTAAATCTAGAATCAGCTTCCTATTTCGCAACAAAGCCTCCTTCACTCATGCTGCCAAACATAACCTGTAAAACTGACCATCCTACCGATCCTCGACTTCGGTGATGTAATTTACAAGATAGTCCTCGCTACATATTCGTCGCCAGACCCACTGGCTCCAGGTCATCTATAAATCTCTGCTAGGTAAAGCCCCGCCTTATCTCAGCTCGCTGGTCACGATAACAACACCAACCCGTAGCACGCGCTCCAGCAGGTATATCTCACTGGTCATCCACAAAGCAAAAACTTCCTTTGGCCGCCTTTCCTTCCAGTTCTCTGCTGCCAATGACTGGAACGAATTGCAAAAATGTCTGAAGCTGGAGTCTTATATCTCCCTCTTGAACTTTAAGCATCAGCTGTCAGATGCTTACCGATCACTGTACCTGTACACAGCCAATCTGTAAATAGCACACCCAACTACCTCATCTCCATATTATTACTTACCCTCTTGCTCTTTTGCACCCCAGTAACTCTACTTGCACATTATCATCTGCACATCTATCACTCCAGTATTAATGCTAAATTGTAATTATTTCACCTCTAGGGCCTATTTATTGCCTACCTCCCTACTCTTCTACATTTGCACACACTGTAAATAGATTTGTCTATTTTTCTTTTCTATTGTGTTATTGACTGTACATTTGTTTATGTGTAACTCTGTTGTTTTTGTTGCACTGCTTTGCTTTATCTTGGCCAGGTCGCAGTTGTAAATGAGAACTTGTTCTCAACTGGCCTACCTGGTTAAATAAAGGTGAAATAAAATAAAATAAATAGAAAATAATTTTTCTGTAACAGAAAATTGTGTAGACTTTAACTACTAAAACCACATATAAAGTATGTAGAACAGATAATGGAGCTATATATTTTTTAAATAAGATTTGACTTTGAGAACTAACATTCACTAAAATAAACACTAGACAGTCTGGGTGGATCTAAAAGTCCTAAATGTCACTGCAATAAAGAAGCACTTTTATCAACTTCCACTGTCCTCCAAAACTCTCTTCGCTTCAGTTTGCTCCTCAAGTCAACCTTGGTTATAGAGCGGCAGTGTTCCCTTCCCTTATAACCATACAGTAGTTGGACAGCGATAAAAGGAACTTTTGAATCTGATGTTTAGACCTTGACTAATCTCTCGTGGACAGACTGCATAAACGGTACCATTATCCAGCATCTGACCAAATGACGCAATATTTTTGTTCTGGGTTAACTGAGATTAGACCTTGACCTATTCCAAATGTACAACCCGACAGAGAGACTGTTTGTGAAACTACAACTAACGACGAGGAACAACAAAGCACACACACAATAATGCAGTATCTCCTTAAGAATGTGCAACTGTTGACATACATGGGCTACAAAACACAGCTCAATTCTACTTTAACATCCCATCATTAACAGAGAGAGGAGAGTAAAGAGCAACTTACTCTAATTCAAGCTCCATTATAGGGCTCAGATTGAAGTCCACACTGTTTGCCATCCTCCTGGTCTTCAGTCTGCGTGGCCACACCTGTCTGTCTGTATCATGGATTTACCTTTTTCCAATCACAGACAGAAGCATAGGGGAGCCCACCAAGAAGAGAGGATTGGTGGAACAGAGGTACTGTTGTGTTATATACTGTAGTTAGTGCATCGTCCCAGTCGTGTCTTCCAGTTCCTAAGAGAGAGAACTATTAGGAGTTAGGACTTCGTCTGACCAACTCACACTCTCAACTCATTATTTACCAAACCGAAAATATGAAGACAAAAAAAGAGACTGACGGAAGGGTTGTTTCACAATCGAAAGAAGATAATAGAGGAAGCGGTCCCTCCCACAGACCACTAGCGTACTCCTTCCTCCCAAAGTCCGTTATCACAGGCAATGTGCCATTTTCACATGTTATCAGGAACTTATTTAACAGGAATTGAGAGGAACTTGGAGGTTAAAGAAAATAAAAACAATCAAGGACAGACCATCAACGATATCAAAGTTATTGTTGTAAGCATGAATTAAGGCTATACAGTGTTTGTTTACATTTACAAACGGAGTAAAACAAGCTTTCGGGTTCTGATGGGGTACTACAGTTGAGCTAAGCCCATGAGGCATTTAAGTTATATTCTTCAAAAATGTATGTAGCAATTGCTTATTGCCCCTTTAAGCTCCCTCTTGGATCTAGTGGAGTTAATTTTACCAAAGAAAAACAACAATACAGTAATTATCAGAAAAAGAAACAAGGACCAAGGCACTCTTAATATAATTAATTAAAATGCCTTTTAGTATGGCATGTTCAATAGAAACAACGTTTTTGAAAAACCGACGCGTTTCGGCTGCATGGCCTTCCTCAGGGAGTACAAAGAAATAATACAATGTCCTCTTTTAAAACAGCTTTTCCAATTATACCTAATTTGAAGAGCGAGTGGTTACAAAATTGATTGGACACACCTAGTAAGCAATACTATACACATTGAATAGTGAAATACTGTAGCTATGTTATTAAAAAAAATACAACTCCAAGCTGGGAGTATCAGAACGCCTAGAACGGTAGTTCTAACCTTAAATATGACTGGGAGGAGTGACAAGAAAACGAAATCAATATATACCATAGTACACTAGAAAACAGCAAACATGAACAACAACAGTCCAAACATAGCTGAGGGTAATTGAGCAAAATGTCCACTAGATGACAGCAAATGGACCTATCAATAACACTACAGGAAGGGTGAGAAATCCATAGCTTCATTTAAACCAGGGTACTTAATGGCCTGGAGTTTGTAAATCCAAAAACTTTCCCTTTGTTGTTTTTCTTTGGTGAAATGAACTCCACTAGATCCAAGAGGGAGCTTAAAGGGGCAATAAGCAATTGCTACATACATTTTTGAAGAATATAACTTAAATGCCTCATGGGCTTAGCTCAACTGTAGTACCCCATCAGAACCCGAAAGCTTGTTTTACTCCGTTTATTAAGTGTTAAGTGTATTTAGTGTGGCATTCTGGACGATGGGACAAAAGGTGGACTTGGGCTTAAAAGGTGTTTTTGAGGGCACAGAAATTGCCTGACCTGAGGCACTGGTGTCTGTAGTTGGAGAGATGTTTTGCTTGTGCCAGGCCTTCAGATGTAGATTCCTGTAGAAACGAAATAGGTCAATCTTTGAATTGAATTCATTAGCTGAGTATGTGGGGACAAAGGACAGTCCTTTAGACAGGACCCTTACACAATCATCAGAAAGGGGTTCTCCAGAAATGTTGACCACAGCCTTGTTCTGGTCCTGCTCCGTGTGATTGGATAGTCTGGATTTCTTCCTCCCCCTCCGTGTTGGCCTCTTCCGCGTCCCCTCCCTCTCTTGTTGAGGAACCTGCGTTTTTAGATCAGGAAGAGGAGTCACGCAGGTTCCTCAACAAGAGAGGGAGGGGACTTTTAGAGGCCAACTAAATACATTTGCCAAGAAGGTGAATTTTGATGTGGAGAATCTGTTTAAGGGTAAACTTGACTCCAACAAAACACGGCATTATCTTTCTAAGTCAGAGTGGAATGCAGTTCAATCATTGTCCAAAAATGAACGGATTGTGGTTAAAAAAGCAGACAAAGGTGGTGCTACGGTAGTATAGAGTAAAGATAAATATGTGACAGAAGCCTACCGCCAGTTAGATAATGATGAATTCTACCAATCTCTTACCTTCAACCCTACAGAGGACCTAAACATTGAATTGAAAGGGATCCTCACAGAAGCTGAGGAGAATGTCTGAAATGTAACCAATGAGTTCAAATTTCTTTTCAATGGCAGTCCGCGTATTGCTTCTTTTTATCTTCTTCCAAAACTTCACAAGAATCTTGAAAACCCCCCAGGCAGACCAGTCATTAGTGGTAATGAAAGTCTGACAGAACCCATCTCTAAGTACATTGATTACTTTATTAAGCCTTTTCTGACGTCAGTCCCAGCCTATCTTCAAGATACCACAGATGTGTTGAACAATATAAAGGAATTGAACAATATAGGTACAGCTTCCTTTTTGTCACCATGGATGTGGGGTCTCTGTACACCACCATTGAACATGAATAAGGATTGGCAGCTATGCACCATTTCTTGAGTACCCGACCTGCAACTGAGATGCCTCCTACAGAATTAATTGTCTCACTGACTGAATGGACTCTTAATCATAACATCTTTATCTTTCAGGACCGTATTTTTAAACAGGTCAAAGGATGCGCCATGGGAGCTTGCTACAGCCCTTCCTACGCTGGCTTGTACTTGGGTAAATAGGAAAATCACTTCATTTTGGATCCTTCTAATAACCATTTTTTTTGACCGGATTATATGGTGGGGACGTTATATTGATGATGTTTGCCTGTTCTGGTCCAGCTCAGAAGATGAACTTATTTCCTTCCATCAATGCCTTAACAGCATTAACCCTAACATCAAACTAACTATGGAGTACAGCAAGGATAACCTTAATTTTTTTGGACCTTGACATCAGTAAAAATGACAACTGTTGTTTGCACACATCAATCTTTAGGAAGCCTACAGATGGGAATACCATTCTGAGGGCAGACAGCTTTCACCCCAAAAGGCTAAAAGAGAACATTCCATATGGCCAATTCCAAAGTCCGCAGAATTTGCGATCAGGAAACAGACTACAGTGTCAAATCTGCTGAATTGGAGAATCGCTTCTTGAATCGGGGCTACAGCGCTCAGGTCCTGAAAGATGCAGGTATAAGGGCTGGAATACTTGACAGAGAGAACTTGTTGCGAAGGGGAGTGCCTCATGATACATCAGAGAGAGTGTATTTTGTTACAAAATACAGCACTGAAGCGGAGAACATTAAAAGAATCATAAAAAATTATTGGGGAATTATTCAAAGTGATACGCTACTACGCCAAGTCTTCCCTGAGCCACCTGTCATAAGCTTCAAGAGATGTCCTTCCCTTAATGACAAATTAGTCCACAGCTATCTTCCTGGTGACTCTCAAAAGACTTGGCTTGACCATAAACCCAGGGGCTCTTTTAAATGTAACCAGTGCAACCATTGCAGAAATATTGCACAGAAAAAGTATTTTGTTGACACAGCTTCTAAAATGCAGTATAACGTTAAGCATCTCATTAACTGCAAAACCACTCATGTCATCTATAGATTGGAATGTCCACAGTGCAAGGTGTTCTACATAGGACGGACAAAGAGACGCCTTCACGACCGCTTAGCGGAACACAAGTACGCCATACGGGTAGGTAATGAAGACTACCCCATGGCAAGACACTACAAGTCCTTACACCTTGGCAACCCTGCCTCCCTACAAGCTATGGGTATTGATCATGTTCCGGCCTCCATTAGAAAAGGTGACCGTCTTAAACAGTTAAACCAAAGGGAAAGTTTTTGGATTTACAAACTCCAGGCCACTAAGTACCCTGGTTTAAATGAAGATGTGGATTTCTCACCCTTCCTGTAGTGTTGTTGATAGGTCCATTTGCTGTCATCTAGTGGACATTTTGCTCAATTATCCTCAGCTATGTTTGGACTGTTGTTCATGTCTGCTGTTTTCTAGTGTACATATTGATTTCGTTTTCTTGTCACTCCTCCCAGTCATATTTAAGGTTAGAACTACCGTTCTAGGCGTTCTGATACTCCCAGCTTGGAGTTGTATTTTTTTAATAACATAGCTACAGTATTTCACTATTCAATGTGTATAGTATTGCTTACTAGGTGTGTCCAATCAATTTTGTAACCACTCGCTCTTCAAATTAGGTATAATTGGAAAAGCTGTTTTAAAAGAGGACATTGTATTATTTCTTTGTACTCCCTGAGGAAGGCCATGCAGCCGAAACGCGTCGGTTTTTCAAAAACTTTGTTTCTATTGAACATGCCATACTAATAAATGCATTTTAATTAATTATATGGAGAGTGCCTTGGTCCTTTTTTCTTTTTTGATGACCAATTCACTACGTTTACCAAAGAGCACCTTCTGTCTACCAACATTTACTATTGGATACCTTAGTAGTACTTCCTTTCCTCCTCTTTCTACTAATACAGTATTTATGTTTAATAACTAGTTTCTGGAATACCTTTGGATTTTATATAAAGCTATCCAACAAAATGTATTAAATAAATTCATCCAGAGCCTTCTAATTGATTGACAGCAGTGGAAGCTGGTGGGAGGAGCTATAGGCTGATGGCTCAATGTAATGGCTGGAATGGAATCATTGAAACGGTTTGAAACATACAGAAACCTCATGTTTGACTCCGTTCCAATAATTCCATTCCAGCCATTACACAGAGCCCGTCCTCCTATAGCTGTTCCCAACAGCCTCCACTGATTAACAGCTGAGAATTGATTCAATGCGTTCCATTTCCACAGGTTTCCAGATGGAAACACAATAGAACCAACAACACCAGTCAGTACACTAAACTTCTGAATCATTATTCATAGGCAGTAGCCTACGACTTAGCAAAACTGCATCTGTATTGTAACTGCAAAAAGTAACTTCAAATGGAATAGTTTGATGCATAAGACTTGCATTATTGATGTATTTTCTACCCCTCACCATTTTTAAAGACTTAATTTTTGAAGACTGCCATGCACAGCCCCAAACCACCAATCAAACGGAAGAGATTCTGCCTGTTTGTTCACACCTACGGCGCATGGAACTCTGAGCTCAGCAACTTTCAGCTCGAGCGGCTTTCTTTGGCGCAGACTCAACCAATGAAATACATTCTCCTCATTAGAGGTGTATTCATTATGCGAAAAGTTTCGAAAACGTTAATAAAATATTTGCAAATGAATGTCAAGTTAATTCTAAACATTTTGTAAGTCAATGTAACAACTGAAATGCATTGGCACGTCATTAAAGAATAAAATGAAGTGAATATATAATCCATAATAAACTGTCTGTCTTTCACACGCAGGAATCCCTTATGTGTGCTTCTGCTGTCATCTAGTGGTAAATCTACATAATGGAGTTTAGTTGGATATGATAGCAGTTGTTTGAGACGAAATTAGTTAGAGAATCTAAAATATTAAAGTGAATAACAGTGATATGCAGACCTCACAACAACGCCAATAAATGTTTTCTATTTGGTGGTCAATATGCAATGTTTTCATGTCCAAAGCACATTACACAGCCTGTGTCCCAATCAAAATGCAGCATCCTTGCTGATTGGGAGGCCAGTGGAGGCTGCTGAGGGAAGAACGTACCATAATAATGGCTGGAACGTAGCAAATGGAATTGCATCAAACACATTGAAACCATGTGTTTGATGTATTTGATTCCATTCCATTCCACTAATTCTGCTCCAGCCATTATCATGAGCCTGTCCTCCCCAATTAAGTTGCCACCATGAAATATGGTTGTTCCTAGGGGTATCATTGCAAATACTGCCTTAATGATGAGCAATAACCTTGACAATAAAGATGAATAATATATTATACACTATAGCCAGAATTATTGTTTATCTTGCTCTCTTCCACACCACAATGATGTCAGCCAGTAGTCTACATAAGCCTACCTATTATTCTCAAAGCGTGTGAAAACGAATAGTTGATAAGTTAATAAAGATACAAGCCATTGTGTACACAATAGGGTGTGTGTAAGGGGACACAGACACATTGAGAGAGGATAGATGCTTGTTTATTTTCTACAAACCCTTTGAGAATGTGTGATGAGGTGACAATACTGAACACTACGGTCAAAAGGCCACTGTGAGAGTAATAGTATGCCTATTTACTTGAAGCAATTATTAATCCTATGAAAAAAGTTTTCATAGAGATGACGTGGTCATGGTCATGGTCATGGTCGGGGCGGTTCTTTAACTTTCAGGAAATGAGAAAACAAAACCAAAGACCTGCAACTTCACAAATGAGACTTGCGCATAGTCATTTTCTAGCTGAATTTTGGACATATTAATCCACATTTAAAAAAAATCATATAAAATGGAATCTGGTGCATATGGTGCCTCGCTGGCCGGAGGTGCCTTCGATTTTATGAACTTTATTAAACAACCTCAAACCATAGTCCGCATCTTGAGCTGGGTGAGTGATTTACTCTAGGTTGACAGCCAGCTAACGTGTTATCTTGGAAAACTTTTGAAGTAGCTAACGTTAGCTAGCAATCATAGCTAGCTGTCTGTTTAACTACAGTACACATCACAGTTGTATTGTCTTTTTATGGAAAAGCTTTGCGCATCAAGGAAAGAAGTCAACATGCAAGAGTTGTTGACGTGTTTTCTAGTTTGTGTTGTTGCAGTTGTGGAAAAGTTGCGAATGACACTTGGCTAATGCTAGCTAACGGACTATCCAGCTGTGTTCAAGTAGGGAACTTTTCCTCGTGACCAGATTAGCTGTGCTAACCAAACTATGCGTTTTGCCACATGTTGATGATGATAGTTGTACAAATGTTAGTAGCTTGCGGCTTTAAAAAAATATATCATATTTTTTATGTTAGTAGCTTGCTGCTGTAACTTTAGCCCGCTGGCATGACGTGGAAGCGGTTTGTTTAGCTACCATCTGATCAACTGTCAGTATGACAGATCCACCACACCAAGGTCATCCCATCAACTTCCGTACCCCTGTAAAAGGATATATGTGATGACAATTTGTTTGCATGCAACTATCTATTATTATAAGATCGACAATATGTTTGGTTTAATGGGGAAAACAAGTTGTTCATTGATGTTGCATTACACTTCAATGTCAAGAAGAAATTGATCTTGGATGCACTGAGCTAGCTAACCAGAAGCTGAAGCCCTTGTGGAAAAGTCCCATTGGATTCCAATCGGAAATCATTATGGGGAACAGGTCATGGGACCCCAGTTTGGTTGTTTTCACTTAAACCCAATGGGGCAACCGCAGAGCAAGTTCAACACAACTCGCAACTTCTCAGTTCGCTTGCCCCAACCAACCCAAAAAACTGACCCAGAAAATAAGAAAATCATGTATTTTTCGTTTCTCTGTGTTAAACAATTTTCCTAAAATTCGCAAGTAGCTGGTGTGTCTCAACGGAGAAAGCAGCCAATCGAGTGAAACAGTGCTCCTCTGTCTCTGTAGCCTATCTGATGATGTGCGGTCAAACGTAGCATGACATTATTGCCGGCCATAGCATTGAATGCAAGGGAAGCTAGCAAACATTTTGCTTCCCTTGATAAAAATGAAATAATAGCCAATCAGCATTGAGCTAAACTGAGTGAGCTCAACTGTGAATGGTCCTGGTGCAAAAAAAAAGTGTCAATGGAAGACAGTTTGGATTTGGCTTCACACTAATCACAAGCCAAAAGTTATTTACAGAAAAAACTTGAATTGTTGCATCTTGTTGTGTCATTGTTCTCCGGTGGCTAGCTACAGTACCTAGCTAAAATAATCCCTTTCCTAAATTATCCATGGATGGAAATAGAAATGTAATTCTCCGTACTGGCTAATGACTATAACGGCGGTTCTGATCTAACCATACATTCATACATTGTGCCCCTGGCCTGAGAGAATGGATGTTAAATAAGTTGGTAGTTTACACACAGTGAGGGGAAAAAGTATTTGATCCCCTGCTGATTTTGTACGTTTGCCCACTGATAAAGAAATGATCAGTCTATAATTTTACTGGTAGGTTTATTTGAACAGTGAGACAGAATAACAACAAAAAAATCCAGAAAAACATGTTAGAAATTGATTAGCATTTTAATGAGGGAAATAAGTATTTGACCCCCTCTCAATCAGAAAGATTTCTGGCTCCCAGTTGTCTTTTATACAGGTAACAAGCTGAGATTAGGAGCACACTCTTAAAGGGAGTGCTCCTAATCTCAGTTTGTTACCTGTATAAAAGACACCTGTCCACAGAAGCAATCAATCAATCAGATTCCAAACTGTCCACCATGGCCAAGACCAAAGAGCTCTCCAAGGATGTCAGGGACAAGATTGTAGACCTACACAAGGCTGGAATGAGCTACAAGACCATCGCCAAGCAGCTTGGTGAGAAGGTGACAACAGTTGGTGCGATTATTCGCAAATGGAAGAAACACAAAAGAACTGTCAATCTCCCTCGGCCTGGGGCTCCATGCAAGACCTCACCTCATGGAGTTGCAATGATCATGAGAACGGTGAGGAATCAGCCCAGAACTACACGGGAGGATCTTGTCAATGATCTCAAGGCAGCTGGGACCATAGTCACCAAGAAAACAATTGGTAACACACTACGCCGTGAAGGACTGAAATCCTGCAGCGCCCGCAAGGTCCCCCTGCTCAAGAAAGCACATATACATGCCCGTCTGAAGTTTGCCAATGAACATCTGAATGATTCAGAGGACAACTGGGTGAAAGTGTTGTGGTCAGATGAGACCAAAATGGAGCTCTTTGGCATCAACTCAACTCGCCGTGTTTGGAGGAGGAGGAATGCTGCCTATGACCCCAAGAACACCATCCCCACCGTCAAACATGGAGGTGGAAACATTATGCTTTGGGGGTGTTTTTCTGCTAAGGGGACAGGACAACTTCACCGCATCAAAGGGACGATGGACGGGGCCATGTACC
>QNTS01002590.1:273465-319929 GCA_003317085.1 Hucho hucho
GCTCACCGTTCTTGTGATCATTTTGACCCCACGGGGTGAGATCTTGCGTGGAGCCCCAGATCGAGGAAGATTATCAGTGGTCTTGTATGTCTTCCATTTCCTAATAATTGCTCCCACAGTTGATTTCTTCAAACCAAGCTGCTTACCTATTGCAGATTCAGTCTTCCCAACCTGGTGCAGGTCTACAATTTTGTTTCTGGTGTCCTTTGACAGCTCTTTGGTCTTGGCCATAGTGGAGTTTGGAGTGTGACTGTTTGAGGTTGTGGACAGGTGTCTTTTATACTGATAACAAGTTCAAACAGGTGCCATTAATACAGGTAACGAGTGGAGGACAGAGGAGCCTCTTAAAGAAGAAGTTACAGATCTGTGAGAGCCAGAAATCTTGCTTGTTTGTATGTGACCAAATACTTATTTTCCACCATAATTTGCAAATAAATTCATTAAAAATCCTACAATGTGATTTTCTGGATTTTTTTTCTTCATTTTGTCTGTCATAGTTGAAGTGTACCTATGATGAAAATTACAGGCCTCTCTCATCTTTTTAAGTGAGAGAACTTGCACAATTGGTGGCTGACTAAATACTTTTTTTCCCCACTGTATGTAGCGAACATAGAGCAGCGGAAGAATTCAGTTTGAATCATCAGCCAACGTTTAGGCTACATTGAGTGTAGAATTCATGTTTTGTGTATGGAGACAGATACTATATAAAAAAGCCACCGATAATGCTGTGGCAATCAGTTTCTTATTTAGATGTACCAAAACGTAGGCAGGATTGCATTGCCTTAGCCAACAGGCGACAGACTATCTCTCTCATGAGTGATGTTGATTGAGTATCTGGTAAGCAGAACACATTAGATTTGCTACTGAGATTAGGTCCCTCTGGGATAATAAATCCAAATAAAATTTTATTGGTCACATACACGTGTTTAGCAGATGTTATTGCGGGTGTAGCGAAATGCTTGTGTTAATAAAAACTACTCTACCTGTTCACCACTTGTTAGCTTAGCCAAATCCTAAAAGTAGGCTAGTTTTTAAACACCCTCATCTGACTGAGAGTTTTTAGTGACAAGGTTGTGGGGGTGGTTTCCGGGTGCCTACTTGCTATCTTTCCTGCTTTACCTGTTCAACACGAAAATATTGTCCCATTTTATGTCCCTGAATGGGCCACTCCCAGGCTCCACGTCGACACACTGCCTTCACACCTGTGGCCAGCTTCTATTGTTCTCACCTGTAGCTACCACTTCTTCCTCCTTCACAGCAGAACTGAGCTGTGGGATGCTCATTGGTTGTACATAGACATTCTCTTCAGGATCTGCAAGCTAGTGTTCTTTCAGTGGTCTGCTATATGGACAGAGGTGAGCCTTAAAGAAGAACGTCCTTGTGAGCAGAGATTATTTCATTATTCATTATTGTATACCGTTGTCTGGTGTGAAATCTCACATTTAATTTTTTATGAATGTTTATGTACTGATTTGGTGTTTCACTGATGGCATTGATATTAGTCTCTTGTGAAAGACTTAACAAATGTTAAATCAAAACACCTAATCCATGTGACATCTTCAAGGAGTTATTCAGCGGTTGTGGGGTTGATATAGTGCCATCAGATTCTAAAGCTGCTACATGTCACTCAATTGCACTGAGATTAGCATGATGATTGAGAGTCATGAGACTTGTGTAATATTCTGCAACACTGATTGTCTATACGATCTAGGCCAAAGTAATAACAACAATACATGGTTATCTAACTACTGGTGTGAGTGAGTGAGTGAGTGCTTTGAGTGAGTAGGTGAGAAGGAGGCGAGGAGAGGAATCAAGGAAATACAATTGAGATTCTACCTGTGTACTGTAGCTGAGGAGGGCAGCCTCTCCCTCCAGAAATCAGACCTCTGACCCCTCCATTCTCCTCTCCCTAACCTTTCAGGTCCCTCCCCCATGCCTGTTTCCCCAGGCTACACCCAACTGGAGCAGAATGATCCGTCTATGAACCCCCTGCGCATCTCAGTCGGAGGACTTCCCATGTTGGCCTCCATGACCAACACCCCAGACCCCCGATTCCGCCTCAATTTGAGGGCCATCGTAGCCCTGGCCCTGGCATTTGCCCTGGTCCTCCTCTACATGCACCTGAACGCGGGCTCCCACTCCGAGGCCCCCAGCTCCCGTAACTGGAAGTCTGGCCACATGGGGATGGCGGTGGACGAGGCGGCCAACCGCTACAATGACACTTACCCGCTCAGCACCCCCGAGCGGACGCCGCAGGGCACGCGCTACCGCATCGGGGTCATCGCCGACCTGGACACGGACTCGCGCAGCGACAAGAAGCTCACGTGGTTCAGCTACATGCGCCGGGGCCACCTGCTGGTGTCGGAGAGCGGCACCAAGGTGGCCGTGGAATGGGACACTGAGAGGATCCTGCTGGAGAGCCACCTGGCGGAGAAGGGCCGGGGCATGGAGCTGTCAGAGCTGGTGGTGTTCAACGGGAAGCTGTACAGTGTGGACGACCGAACGGGTGTGGTCTACCACATCGACGGCAGCAAGGCTGTGCCCTGGGTCATCCTGCCCGACGGGGATGGCTCCGTCTCCAAAGGTCAGTGAGGCAGATGGGCCAAATTCAAGTGTTCAATCGACCCCTAACCCATTCTTCCTAGGCTCTCTTGTAGATCTTTTGCCCTCAGAACAGCCTTCATTTGTCGGGGCATGGACTCTACAAGTTGTTGAAAGCGTTCCACAGGGATGCTGGCCAATGTTGACCAGTGCTTCCCACAGTTGTGTCAAGTTTGCTGGATGTCCTTTGGGTGGTGGACCATTCTTGATACAGACTGGAAACTGTTGAGTATGAAAAACCCAGCAGCGTTGCAGTTCTTGACACAAACCTGTGGCACCTACTACCATACCCCGTTCAAAGGCACTTAAATATTTTGTCTTGCCCATTCACCCTCTGAATGGCACACATACACAATCCATGTCCTAAATGTCTCAAGGCTTAAAAGTCCTTCTTTAACCCATCTCCTCCCCTTCAGCTACACTTATTTGAAGTGGATTTAACTGGATTTAATTTTAAGTGACATCAATAAGGGATCATAGCTTTCACCTGGAGTCACCTGGTCAGTCTATGTCATGGAACGACCAATGTTTTGTTCACTCAGTGTATGTGTCCTTTATAAGCCACAAGTGAGAGAGTATATTTTTCGTAACTACTTTTTTACTCTTTAGTGCATTCAAAAGGTCTGTACAGTAGTTCAGTGAATCATAAAATCTTGACGTGTGTCCCAATGACCCTGTTTCCCTCTGTCAGGGTTTAAGGCTGAGTGGCTAGCGGTGAAGGACGAACACTTGTACGTGGGTGGCCTGGGGAAAGAGTGGACCACCACCACGGGGGAGGTGGTCAACAACAACCCTGAGTGGGTAAAGGTGGTGGGCCATCGGGGGGACGTACAGCACCAGAACTGGGTCCCCAAGTACAACCTCCTGAGGTCCGCAGCTGGGATCGAACCTCCAGGTGAGAGCTGCAGGGGTGCATCTGGACCCCTACAATTCAGCCAGGCTAGACATTCTGGACCCTCTCTTTCTAAAATTATCTGCCGAAATTGTTGCAACCCCTATTACTAGCTGGTTCAACCTCTCTTTCGTATCGTCTACGATCCCCAAAGATTGGAAAGCTGCCGCGGTCATCCACCTCTTCAAAGGGGGAGACACACTAGACCCAAACTGCTACAGACCTATATCTATCCTACCCTGCCTTTCTAAGGTCTTCGAAAGCCAAGTTAACAAACAGATCACCGACCATTTCGAATCCCTCCGTACCTTCTCCGCTATGCAATCTGGTTTCCGAGCTGGTCATGGGTGCACCTAAGCCACGCTCAAGGTCCTAAGCGATATCATAACCGCCATCGATAAAAGACAATACTGTGCAGCCGTATTCATCGACCTGGCCAAGGCTTTCGACTCTGTCAATCACCACATTCTTATTGGCAGACTCAACAGCCTTGGTTTCTCAAATGACTGCCTCGCCTGGTTCACCAACTACTTCTCAGATAGAGTTCAGTGTGTCAAATCGGAGGGCCTGTTGTCCGGACCTCTGGCAGTCTCTATGGGGGTGCCACAGGGTTAAATTCTCGGGCCGACTCTTCTCTGTATACATCAATGATGTCGCTCTTGCTGCTAGTGATTCTCTGATCCACCTCTACGCAGACGACACCATTCTGTATACTTCTGGCCCTTCTTTGGACACTGTGTTAACTAACCTCCAGATGAGCTTCAATGCCATACAACTCTCCTTCCGTAGCCTCCAACTGCTCTTAAATGCAAGTAAAACTAAATGCATGCTCTTCAACCGATCGCTGCCCGCACCTGCCCGCCTGTCCAGCATCACTACTCTGGACGGTTCTGACCTAGAATATGTGGACAACTGCAAATACCTAGGTGTCTGGTTAGACTGTAAACTCTCCTTCCAGACACATTAAGCATCTCCAATCCAAAATTAAATCTAGAATCGGCTTCCTATTTCGCAACAAAGCATACTTCACTCATGCTGACAAACATACCCTCATAAAACTGACTATTCTACCGATCCTCGACTTCGGCGATGTCATTTACAAAATAGCCTCCAACACTACTCAACAAATTGGATGCAGTCTACCACAGTGCCATCCGTTTTGTCACCAAAGCTCCATATACTACCCACTACTGCGACCTGTACTCTCTCGTTGGCTGGCCCTCGCTACATACTCGTCGCCAAACCCGCTGGCTCCAGGTCATCTACAAGTCTTTGCTAGGTAAAGCCCCGCCTTATCTCAGCTCACTGGTCACCATACCCACCCGCAGCACACGTTCCAGCAGGTATATTTCACTGGTCACCCCCAAAGCCAATTCCTCCTTTGGCCGCCTTTCCTTCCAGTTCTCTGCTGCCAATGACTGGAACGAAATGCAAAAATCACTGAAGCTGGAGACTCATATCTCCCTCTTTAACTTTAAGCACCAGCTGTCAGAGCAGCTCACAGATCACTGTACATAGCCCATCTGTAAATAGCCCATCCAACTACGTCATCCCCATACTGTATTTATTTATTTTGCTCCTTTGCACCCCAGTATCTCTACTTGCACATTCATCTTCTGCACATCTATCACTCCAGTGTTTAATTGCTATATTGTAATTACCTCGCCACTATGGCCTATTTATTGCCTTACCTCCCTTATCTTACCTCATTTGCACACACTGCATATAGATTTTTTCTACTGTATTATTGACTGTATGTTTGTTTATTCCATGTGTACCTCTGTTGGTGTATGTGTCAACTGCTTTGCTTCATCTTGGCCAGGTTGCAGTTCTAAATGAGAACTTGTTCTCAACTAGCCTACCTGGTTAAATAAAGGTGAAATAAATAATAATAATGCTAACCATGCTAACGCTAACTGCAAAGGATATGCTGACTGTCTTAACTCTAACAGTATAAGCTAGGCTATCTATGCAAACTATTAGAATTCTTTATGATATTCAGATTCTCATGACATTCTCTCCCCAGGTTACCTGATCCACGAGTCGGCCGCGTGGAGCGACAGCCTGCAGCGTTGGTTCTTCCTCCCACGGCGCGCTAGCAAAGAGCGCTACGATGAGACGGCCGACGAGCGCCGCGCTGCCAACCTCGTCCTCAGCTGCTCGCCGGACTTTGAGGACATCACCGTGAACCGGGTGGGCCCGCATAACCCCACGCACGGCTTCTCCTCCTTCAAGTTTGTCCCCAACACGGACGATAAGATCATCGTGGCTCTCAAGTCGGAGGAGGACGCTGGGAAAATTGCCTCGTACATAATAGCATTCACACTGGACGGCCAGATCCTGTTACCTGAAACCAAGATAGGAGACGTGAAGTATGAGGGTCTGGAGTTCATTTAGGAAAACAAGGAAGGGACTGGGCCGATGAGTTTCGAGGACATGTAGTAGCTATGTGGAATATAGTTGTTGACATTCCATGCACTCAAAAGTTAACTTGCTGCTTGTTAATTGACTGGGAATACAACACGCAGCCCAATCGATCAATCACGGATCAGAAGCCATTTTGGTGTGACCTGAGGTTGAGCAGGGACGTGTTCTTTAGGCATCAAACGGAAGAAAACGGACTGAAACAGGGAGGGGCTACCTGTCTTTTTTTTTTTTATGTTGCAAAATGTTTAAAATAATCATTTTGTTGCATGCCGTAATGAACTCAACTCAAGGTTTCAGGGCTGAGACATTCTAACTGCTCAGTAAATGGGAGCCGAGAGTAGCCCAGGCTACCTGAGCAAAGTCCTCAAGTTGAGGATGTCCTCTTGATGGCCATCCCCTACCTAGGCCAATGGCTGTCTTCTAAAGTAATGTAGTCTTTGTAGAATGAATGTACAAATAATCGATTCATCTTAAACTGTGATTTCACTCATAAAATGCAGATACTGTACATCCAGGAAATAATGGATTTGTTGTTTTTTCCCTCAATGTATAACACAGTTTCGTCTTACTTTTTACTACATGAAATCATATATTTCAGGACACTATACCCTACGTCAGGGATCATCATCTAGTTTCAGCGGCGTGATGATTTTGCTCTTGAGTGGATGGTCGTTGGCGGGCCGGAACATAATTACAAATAATTTATAGATGGCAAATTGACCACAAGAATCCCAAACAGATATATTTGACTAAAACATAATCATTTCAAACCTTGCTTACATTTGTGTATGATCATGTGTCTCTCTATGTGTGGGACTACTTGGGAACAGATTTCTAAAATTCAAATCACTTGGAGCTGACCTGCTGTTTTTAGTCTTATGTCCAACAATGAAAATGCCAAAATAAAAACCTGCCCTACGTCACTCCATTGACCTTGATGAAAATATGTTTTTTAAAGGAATATAGAACAAAAGCAGATTCTCACATCATCCTGTTTTGTTTTACTGGTGTTTGTTGAGTAAAATCTATCTTGATACACCCTGAGTATTTTATTGGGTGGGGTTGGGAATCATACAAAATCAAGAGACATTAACCTCAGAAGATTACTATTTGTCTGCATTACGTAACTATCACATCCACTTTTAGGTTGGGTACTATGAATATGCCTTGTTATTGATCAGCACGTGTGTGTTATTGATTATCATGTCATATGGATGTGCACTTACAAAGTGTTTGTCATTTGTTCAATGCTGTTTATTCTGCATATTGATTGAACATAATTATACAAATGTATTAAATAATTTTAGGTTAGGATTTAGGATTAGCCATTGTTTTTTCTTGTCAAAGGTTGATGAGATTAGGCTTGAGCTAATCCTTGATCTCTCTTGGTTTAGTCAGAATTTGATCTATTGGGGATCAAACTAAAACAATATCAACAAGCTGTGCAAACAGCCCCCTGTGATGTCACACTACATTTAGAGAATCCAGTTGCAGACGTGCAGTTCTGATTACATTAGTAAATACTTTCACCCCTGTGGCTATAGTCTAGTTAAATAAAGGTTCAATAAAATAAAATATACATATAAGCAGTGTCATTTTACAAGGGTTTTAAAAGAACCACGATGCGCACAGCAAGACACCAAGAGGTAAGACATTTAAGAATCTGAATGTCAAATGTCTCTGAAAATCCTAGATTAACTATTCTCCTTAGTGCTGAATATAATATCATGTTTGCTTTAATATTGGATTATATTAGAAATACTTGATTGTCTGTTGTACACAAATTTACTTCATGTACAGAAAAAAATGCTAATGCCTTGAATCACTCCTGTGTGGTTGCTGTTGCTTCTCCATTTCCCTGGACTCTGCAACATGGAATCTATTAATTGAGTTCCCTGTAGCCTGGTTTGTACTGTCTAGTCAGCTCTTGTAGTCATTGTTATGCCACAAGCCATGGCCATACAACAGACCAACAGTGTTCACTTCAGCAACCAACTACTCCTAACGTGAGGGCAGGTATGTCTTTCACGTCCAGGACTTCAAGAATGACATGGCCCAGATCCCTACTAATGTCAGTCTGGCCCTGTCCTACCCCTGTCCTGAAGGCCAGTATGACTTTCGCTTTGTGGTGAGACCAGAATACATCTGATAGCACTTCCTGGCACAGATGCAACAATGCTCCTAACACACATCCACAAATCTAATAATTCTGCCCTGCTGCCAATCAGTTTTTAATAAGAGTTTGAAATGACAGTACTGTAGTTTTGGAAATACAATATTTGATTGATTTGGTTACAAACGCTGAAAGCATATCCAAATGTATCACTGTTCATAGATTAAAATTATGCAAAAAACTGTATCAACATAAAATCTATGCATGCACTTGAATAAAGGTGTTTGAACATGCAGGGAAGAGGTTGTTTTTTCCATGTCGATTATTCCTCCACTAGATGGGGTCATTCCTTCAATCATATTCAGTTGTAAATACTCCGTATGGAGGCTGAAAGAGGAATTGGGTATGAGTTCCTCTTAGGCCAAACCACACTCTGACCCTATCTGAGACCTTCAGGTTTTGGTAACAGAATTATATACCCTAATGGATTAGAACAATAGATTTACTGGAACAGACATTCACATTTAAGTCAACGACACCTGATTGGTGGCCCAGTGGCCATATTAAGTGTTCCAGTCAAATTGCCGTGGTCTAAGGGGCTTTATCCTATTTAGTAATTACATTTATTTTATTGTAACCTTGTCCACTCCAGCAGCTGTGATCAGTCCAGACTGACTGTGATTGCTGCAGGTCAAGCAAACACCTGTCAATATGACGTCAGCCATGCTGTTCAGTGCTCCAGCAGGGTTTGTTAGCTTAGCATCACAGAGCAACTCCGATGTATTTTTAACTGTTGTGGGAACAAATTTCAATAGTACATCTGTTTATTACAGTACCAATGAATAAGGGTGGAGGCTTGACCACTTGACAGCATTGGCATTATGTGTGGTCTGTGGAGAGATCGGAAAAGTATCTCTCCTGTGACAATATTGTTATAATGGGGAATTATGTTGTTATAGACATTCATAAAAACACTTGGCTCTTTGGATACTTGGTAGTCATGAGGACAAAAACGGACTCAAGAGACAGACAAGTTATGGCATGTGTGCATGTATGCAACTATCTTCACATTTTCAGGTAAGTGACCATAATCTTAGAGCAACCAAAAAATACTTCTGACCTGGCCGAAGTGCTTTTCAGACCTTAAAGTCAATCTCTGAGTATTTTTCTTTCTCCTGCTCTAAAGCCCCATGTGATCTTCTGGTTCATCCCTATTTGGGCTCCCGAGTGGCGCAGCGGTCTAAGGCACTGCATCTCAGTGCTAGAGGCGTCACTACAGACCCTGGCTCGATTCCAGGCTGTATCACAACCGGCCGTGATTGGGAGTTCCATAGGGCAGCGCAGTATTGGCCCAGCGTTTTCCGGGTTAGGGTTTGGCCCGGGATAGGCCGTCATTGTAAATAAGAATTTGTTCTTAACTGACTTAAATAAAAATATAAAAATTGTAAGAAGTTGAGTCTGCTCTGTGGTTGTCCCAATAGACAGGGGATAAAAAAAAAAAACTGTAAACAACCGAATTGCTGTAGGGGGGCTGTTTTTTAAACTGCTAACCTAGCTTTTAGTCAGGGCGAGCATAGCTGAGCCACTTTATCCTATTGCTCTGGCTGAGATGCACTATATAGGGGTAACTTGCCTAGCCATGCTAGCTTCACCCTTATGTGGGTGCTAACAAGCATGCTAGGTAGTGATACGTATCAGCAGCCTTTGTCAGACAATCCAGTAGGGGTTGGAAGCTCTGGTGAGCTTCGATTGGTTACTCACGTGTCATATAACCGAAGATTTGCATAAAGTTCAGCTGTGCACAACTTTAGCCCAGCTAAGTTCAGCTCCTTCAGCCATGCTTGCATTGCCCAATGGTCCCCTCGCGGCTCTAGCCTTTTGGGGGCCCCAAGTGAGATTTGGTTGAGGGCCCCGCATCTCGCAGTAAAGCAATTTAGTGGCCCCCCTCTTGACGGTGGAGAGAAATATTTTACTTTTAAATAAAAAAAATGTGCAGTTCTACACGTTTTGTCATGAGAAAACTTTGCAGTTATATTACAAATGTACTTGCAATTCTACAAATTTTGCCATGGGGCAGATACATTTTTTGCAGTTTTACAGCAAATTTTCCACAATTCTACCCACTTTGCCATTGAGTAGAGATCATTTTTGCTGCACTTTTAAAGCTACACATTTTGCCATGACTTATGCCATGTTAATGATATCGGAGTGAGAATGACAAACAAAATCAATGCACACACACGCTTATTTTTCTATCCTCGTGGGGACCTAAAATGTATTTCCATTCAAAATCAAATTTTCCGTAACCCTAACACTTACTCTAAACCGAATCCTTACACATAACCCTAAACCTAACCCTGATTCCAGCCCTAAGGGTGCTAACTATAACCTAAATAGGAGAACCCTTTGAAGAACTCTTTTTGCTTCCAGGTAGAACAATTTTGGGTTCATACATGGAACCCAAAAGGGTTCTACCTGAAACTAAAAAGGGTTCTGCTATGGGGACAGCCAAATAACCCCCAAGTGTAACCCCTATGCTTAAAATAGCCTTTGAGAATTTTACTTTTTTAAACTATCTTTGTAGGAACTTTGGGGATTTCAGGTCCCTACGAGGATAGAAGAACAATTCCACATGCACACACGCACACACGCACAGGAAAGGGACTGATTAAGGTTATGAGTAACTCTCATTACATTACATCATACTAGGCATACTACACTGCAAGATAATTGTCTTGTCAGATAATCATCTCCTACATAGACACATTTCAGTGTGAGAATAGCTGACTCTAATGAGAGTATTTTTTTTATTTTTTTTCACCTTTATTTAACCAGGTAGGAAAGTTGAGAACAAGTTCTCATTTACAACTGCGACCTGAGTAATAGGACTATTTTAGAGAAAAGGAGAAGCAGAGAAGCCTGTTAGAGAGGCTTGGAACCGGATGTGGGCTGAGAGTCAGGAAGTGAAGAAAACATCCTTCTTACACCTATTTCCCTGACTACAGTCACACGTACAGAAATACCATTAGCAGTCAACACTCAGGGGCAGAAGTGTGTCAAATTCAGTCCCTTAAAGGCCCAGTGCAGTCAAAAATGTAATATTCCTGTGTTTTATATTTCCACACTATGAGGTTGGAATAATATTGTAAAATTGTGAAAATTATGATAATGCCCTTTTAGTGTTAGAGCTATTTAAAAAGGCTGCCTGAAATGTCAATCTGTTTTGGTGGGTTGGCGTTTTGGCCTGCCTGGTCACCAGGCACTAAATTAGTTAATAGACCAATAAGAAATAGAGTTCCAAACCTCTCTGCCTATTACAGCTAGTTTTCAGTTTTTCCCTCCCAACTCAGACTACTCCCAGACAGTCCTAGCAAATTCAAGCAAGAATTTTGCTTGAGAAATTGCTCTTTGCTAAGAAGCTATTTATGTGTATTTTTGACCATTTTAATTGAAAACAATCACAGTAAAAACATGATTTTTGTTTGATCCAGCAATGCGATGCGGAGGCTCCGTATGGAGGGTGTGACGCAATTGCAGAGCCTCCAGAGGCTTGCGGAGGCCAAATCAAGCCGTATGGCGATGTATGGCAATGCCATGCGCCTCCCAAATTGTGTAACAATGCAGAGGGCTCTGCATAGCTGCACATTGACATGATTGGTCGACAGTAGGTGGGGGCGGTACGTCCAGTATAAACATAAACTCACGTCCTTGACAACTTCCTTCACAACAGCTCTGCTCCATGAAGCAAGAAGTCTGAATGCCCTGACTTCTGTGGAGGGTGCATCGCCGTAAATGCTGTGTGGCCACTTCAGACTCTAGATTGACCATAAATCAGCTGTTAGGTACTTAATTGTTACACAGAAATGATTTGATATTAAGATAAATACAGCTGCATTGAACCTTTAACCTTTAACACATAATACACACTGAACAAACAGTTTCTATCTTGGTTTCCATCATATCTCTCAACATCAGTGGACAGTCACCATGTGGATCTCTGTGTGTCTGATCAGCTCTTTCCTTCATATCACTGCAGGTGAGTTCTACAATATGCTAACATGTAGACTATGTCATATTTATTCCAAAGAAAACCTCCCACCTACCCTGCATAAGTAAAAGTATCAGAGAAGTGTATTCCAACAACGTCTGGCATGTGTTGAGAAATAGAAAGTTAGCAGAATATCTTGCAGATTAAAAATACATACTGTATGCTTCAGTAAACAGTAAACACAGAAAATGTTGCTGGTTTATTTCATTCAATACAGATTTAAATGGGTTTCTTGGTTTTATGGTTTAATAACAATGTTTTATAGCATCGATTTTAAACAAATAAAATACTGATGAAATCTCAGACCTGTCGATGTTCCAAAGTCAACTTAAGTGGATTTCTGTTTAGAGTACGAGAAAAATGTAAAATGACGCAAAACAATCTGTTGATACAGTTACTACCCATACATATCTCATATCTGATGGTGTATTGTTAATGGAGCTCTGTAATCCTGCAATGACATTAAAAACATTATGGCTTATGTTGTTTTGTGTTTCAACAGGCTGCACTCTGTCAGTCACTAACTATGATGAGAAGGAGATCACCGTCTACTCAGGCCAGTCTGTTCTCCTGCCCTGCTCCTGTAGTAAAACCCAGGCTAAACCTCCCAGCTTCACATGGACTAAATTCAGAGATCATCAGACACCTGAGATAATATCAACCCAGAGTGATCTCTACAGAGGCAGAGTGGAGGTGTTTAATAACACCTCTCCTGGGAACCTCTCTATCCTCCTCTCAGACCTCACTGAGAACGATCAGGGTTGTACAGGTGCCAAATGAGCCATGAATACAGACATCATACTCACTGTTAAAGGTAAGAGATGCAGCTAATATCAAGCTTACATCACTGTGTATAGAAAGTAAAACAGGAAACTTAAAATGCTAAATGGATACAAAATGAATGATATGGTTAGGTGTGTATGGTAGTAGTTGTAGAGATCTACCATTTTCTGTCATTATAAAAACAAGTGTCCAATAATACATTGCTTTGTGTTTCAACAGGCTGTACTCTGTCAGACCCTCGACCAAGGGTGGTCAATGGATCCCCAGGCCAGTCTGTTCTCCTGCCCTGCTCCTGTAGTAAAACCCAGGCTAAACCTCCCAGCTTCACATGGACTAAACTCAGAGATCAACAGACACCTGAGATAATATCAACCCAGAGTGATCTCTACAGAGGCAGAGTGGAGGTGTTTAATAACACCTCTCCTGGGAACCTCTCTATCCTCCTCTCAGACCTCACTGAGGACGATCAGGGGTTGTACAGGTGCCAAATCAGACATGAATACAGAGACATCATACTCACTGTTAAAGGTAAGAGATGCAGCTAATATCAACAGCATACTGTAAATATTGTAACAACATACTGTAGATATTGTAACAGCATACTGTAGATATTGTAACAACATACTGTAGATATTGTAACAACATACTGTAGGTATTGTAACAGCATACTGTAGATATTGTAACAGCATACTGTAGATATTGTAACAACATACTGTAAATATTGTAATAACACACTGTAAATATTGTAATAACATACTGTAAATATTGTAATAGCATACTGTAGATATTGTAACAGCATACTGTAGGTATTGTAACAGCACACTGTAGCTATTGTAACAGCATACTGTAGATATTGTAACAGCATACTGTAGGTATTGTAACAGCATACTGTAGATATTGTAACAGCATACTGTAGATATTGTAACAGCATACTGTAAAACGAGGGCCCTTCCAGGCCAACAGCACTGCAGTATGTAGATTACCTGACCTGACAGACTGAGTTGAGTGCAATTTCACCAAATGTTCTACTCATTAGACTTAGGTACATAATATAGCTTTGTAATGTGCCTTTGCTCTGGCTAATGTTCCTCTTATCTGTTTGGGAAATACCAACCCCTCACAACCACTACCACTAAACGCCTACCATTAACTCAACCAAAAAGACTATAGACAGCACAACATTCCTAGTACCAACAACTTCACCTAAATGTCAGTGAATGTTTGTCATGAAATTCTTCTCCATAAAAATAATACTCAAATTAAATCATTTAAATTTCTGTTTCTGTTTATATACAGTGCATTCTGAAATTATTCAGACCCCTTCACTTTTTCCACATTTTGTTTCGTTACAGCCTTATTCTAAAATTGATTAAATCATTTTTTTCCATCATCAATCTACACACATTGACAAAGCAAAAACAAGTTTTTAGAAATGTTTGCACATTTATAAAAAAATAAAAAAACGGAAATCTCACATTTACATACTGTAACCCATATTCCCATCAAAGGGCCAGTGCATTTACAGAAGTTTGAACAAAAATCAGTATTCAAGATGCCCCCATAATCTCTTGTATTGGACTGTACTGGAAGAGTATTGGACTGTACTCTTTTGCACACAGCCAAGCTATCTGTTACACTGTAGATTGACAGAACACTGTCATGTCCTTTAGGGGCAGACACAGTGGGGACTTCAGGAGAAAACAATGCAATCCAATACATCTTACTGGCTGTTCTACCAGTCATACTGATCATCGCTGGAGTGGCTTTGTACATATACAAGAGAAACAAAGGTACAGTATGTATTCCATTATTGCAACCACTCAGAAAAGCAATGACTTCAGTGGAATGTGGAAATTATTCATTTTGTGTATTAAACTGTGTTTTTAATCCCCCAGGAAAGAAAATCACGGGGGAGAAAAGTAGTGGGAAGAAAACAGAAGGAGAGAAAAAGGTAAATAAATCATTTAGAAGCTCTATCACATTGAGAGTGATGGGAAAGGAAGATAGAACACATCCCACTTATCATTGTGTTATTATACAGTTAATGGGACAAGGTTATTGTCGGTGTGTCTTATTTTCTGTCTCCTAGGATGATTCCTCTGCAACGTATTCCACGATTGCAGACAGAAACAATGGTTTAGGCGACAAGACAACAATACCGCTCAGTGCACCAGTAAGAGACAGTATGTGTGTGTCTTAAAGACTGTTACTGGATTGTGTCATGTCATATTCAGTGGCAAAATTAGGGTCTCAAGAAAGATAACGTCTCAATCATTGTGCTATTTCTGTGCTGTGGACGTCACTGTTTTATATGTCTCAAACAGGAGGCTGCTAAGAGGAGGACAGCTCATGATAACGGCTTGAATGGAGTGAATGGAATGGCATCAAACACATGGAAAACGTGTTCACTACCATTCCATTGATTCCGTTCCAGCCATTACTGAGTCCATCCTCCCAATTAAGGTGCCACCAGCCGCCTGTGGTGTCTCATTGTATCTCTCCTCTCTAGGATGATGCCTCTGTAATGTATGCTATGGTTCAAGAACACATAAACAACAACCAAGAGGAGACAACACCCCTCAGTGCTCCAGTAAGTGTGTGTGTGTGTGTGTGAGTGAGTGAGTGAGTGAGTGAGTGAGTGAGTGAGTGAGTGAGTGAGTGAGTGAGTGAGTGAGTGAGTGAGTGAGTGAGTGAGTGAGTGAGAGAGAGAGAGAGAGAGAGAGAGAGAGAGAGAGAGCGTGAGAGAGAGAGTGTGTGTTTGTTAGTATAAACATTATCTATAGTGTAAATGAGTGTGAATCTGTGCATCCCTAGAGTTCAGCAGTAGTGCCTGTCTCTTATTGTCCCTCTCTACAGGTGGATCCCTCAGTGACATACTCCACCATAGTCTACATGAAAGGAAAAAGGAACACAGCAGTGAGTCTCGAGAACGGTGGAGAAACAGAGTACGCCAGTATCAAGACAGGCAGGTTCTCCTAGAGCCACTGTACAATAGGCCTACAGCCATCTCACAGCCTTTTACTGCAGAGAGATCTCATATTGTGCCCAGTATCATGAGGTTTCATCTGGCACACATGGCTATAAATGTATTTCACTCTATACTAAGACATGTTTAGTGGTTATCACAGGAAATGAGATGTTATTAACCTACAACCAAAATAATTAAAGTTCCAGAGATACAGGCATTCATCTTAATTTTATACTGCACTTCTTATTTTTCTGCCAAGTAGCTGGTACACGCTGAGCATTTCATCATTCTCGAAGTTGACAAAAACATTTTAAAGGATACAATTGCTTTTAATGTCAGAATTTGTCACAGGCAACAATCTTTGTGAAAACAACCTCAACCTTTCGTCAAAACCTGTTAGTTAGCTACAGTACTTCCTCTTTCGTGTAATGGCCAAATCACACATTGAGGTCTTCTTGAACAGGGAAAGCAGTCTAACAATGTCATCAACTGAAGCATACACTTTTGAAGTGCACAACTAACAGGGAATTGCATGTTTAAGTGTGTAGTTTTCTTTGTCATTTGACAAAGTCAGATTCTCCAATCATGACTGTAAATACACTGAACAAAAATATATACGCAACATGTAAAGTGTTGGTCCTACAATACGTTTCATGAGCTGAAATAAAAGATCCCAGAAATGTTCCATCACCCCCAGGCCCACCCATGGATGAACCCCTGCCCAGTCATGTAATTAGCATACACCTAATATGTTTCCCCTGTTGATGATGCTCATTATACATTAAGGTTGAACTAAAAGATTACATGTAACAAAAATTAAATGAAATACAAAATTATGTGAAATTGAATGAAACAATAATGTATGTTGATGCTAATATGATGTACAATATTCCAATATGTTTCTATATGATAACAATACCGTAATATATTTAATATGGCATATACTATTTTTTAACAATTTCACTAATTAATTTTAATTAACTTAATCATTATGACACACCCCTTACTATTGTCATTGGTTACACTAATTGCACAGTTTGTCTACATAACCTGGTTGAAGTATTCATGACATCACCCTGAGGAATGCACAGTGATGCCGAAACGCTGGTAAATACCCATTAAATTGCTGGGAGATTATACATGGAGTGTTCGACTTTATTTTGGTAGTATAACAGTTGTATAACACAGTCTAACCTATGTCATTACTATTTATTAATTTAATACATTTTGGATTAAAGAAGGCTCTTCAGTAAGGCCATTCAACTACCAATATTTGTCTATGGAGATTGCATGGCAGTGTGCTCAATTTTATACACCTGTTAGCCACGAGTGTGGCTGAAATAGCCCAATCCACAAATTTGAAGGGGTGTCTCCATGCTTTTCTATATATAATGTAGTTGTACCAGGGACTTTAAGGGTTATCCCATTGCCTGGGTCAAGTGAGGCTCTAAAGATGCCGCAGGTGATAGGAGAAAAAAACAGTGAGGAATTCCAGTAGGCCTAAAGCTGATCTTTCTGGTTCCTCCCTATTGTTTAAGTGAACGACAGACAATTTATGGCATTTATGGCAGCCGGGCAAGTGGAGCCTGCTCTGTGGTTGTCCCAATAGGCAGGGGAATTTGTAAAACTGAAAACAACCAAACTGCAAAGAATTCAAGTAGGGGTGCTGCAAAATAAGTCAATTGTTTTACCTGCTACACTGGAGGCATAACTTTGGTCAGGGCGAGCAGAGCTTGAGCAACTTTATCCTATTGCTCTGACTGGCCGAGATACTATAATAGTGGTAACTCACCTAGCCACACTAGCTTCGCCCTGATGTTGATGCTAACAAGCTAGCAAGCATGCTATGTTGTGTTACATATCAACAGCCATTGTCAGCCATTCAAATCAAATCAAATTTTATTGGTCACATACACATGGTTAGCAGATGTTATTGTATTACTGCACTGTCTAGTTCCGACAGTGCGGTAACATCTAACAAGTAATCTAACAATTCCACATCAACTACCTAATACACACCAATCTAAAGGGATGGAATAAGAATATATACATATAAATATATGGATGAGCCATGACCGAGCGGCATAGGCAAGATGCAATCGATGGTATAAAAATACAGTATATACATATGGGATGAGTAATGCAAGATATGTAAACATTATTAAAGTGGAATTATTAAAGTGACTAGTGATCTATTTATTAAAGTGGCCAATAATTTCAAGTCTGTATGTAGGCAGCAGCCTCTCTGTGTCAGTGACGGCTGTTTAACAGTCTGATGGCCTTGAGATAGAAGCTATTTTCCAGTCTCTTGGTGCCAGCTTTGATGACCTGTACTGACCTCACCAATCCAGTAGGGTTGAAAGCTATGGTGCGCTTCAATTGGTTACTCGCACTGCCGATTTGCACAAAGTTCAGCTTTGCCCCCCCCTCCCCTCCCAAAGAAGCGCTATTTTCATTTACACCGGTGCAGTTTTAAAGGGTCAGCCATAGTAGTACAGCGCCCCCTAGAGCAAATTAGAGTTAAGTGCCTTGCGCAAAGGCACACAGAAAATGTTTTCACCTGGTCTTCGAACCAGCGACCTTTCAGTTACTGGCCAAACTCTCTAACCTCTAGGCTACCCGCCGTCCAGCTGCATTCTGCTCCATAGCCCCGTGCTCGCATTGCCCACCAGTCCCCGCCCACTTTGCTTCTCACCGTTTTCCTTCCATTTAAAATGAATAGGAAGCTGTTGTTTCACCTCGGGATGCTGTCTCTAGTGTATACGCCCTGTCAGACATGAGCTGCATGTCAAAATCTTCATGAGCCTCTCATGGAGCATAGGAGCGTCTCACACTCTGTAAAAGTTAGGCCTACGTGTCCGAATGTGGCAGGTATTTAAAACTGATTTTCCTGCTTCCTCTCTATTGTTTAAGAGACTGACAAATTATGGCATTTCTTTGTGGTAACAACTGTCTTCACATTTGAGTAAGTGACCATAATCTTCTGACAACCCAAAAAATACTGCTGACTTGGCCAATAGAAAGAGACTTTCAGACAAAGGTCCAATGCAGCAGTTTTTATCTCAATATAAAATAATTTTTGGGCTACAGTTAAGTACCTTACTATGATTGTTTTCAATTAAAATGGTCAAACAAGTTATTGGCAGAGAGGTTTGGTCATATTGGTCTATTCATTCATTTACAACCTGGGGATGTCACCAGGCAGCCCAAAACTCCATCCCACCAAAACAGACATTTATTTTCAAACAGCTCTTACACTAAAAGGGAATTATCATAATTTTCACAATATTCTTCAAACCTGTGTAGAAATATAAAACATAGAACAATCAAATTTTTGACTGCACTGTGCCTTTAAAGTCAATCTCTGTGTAGGGTATGACAGTGATTAATCAGTTGTCATGTGTTGCTGATTTGTTGCAAACATATACTACATATAGCATACCTTGCAATACAATCTTAAAGCTGGCCAAAATGTATATAATGTTCTCTGCAATTAGATGACCAGTTTGATTCCTAAACCAGATGAGTTCTTAAATGTCAGCAGCTGCCCAATATCATGGTGGGTACACATAATGGATGCACAATTTCAGGGTGGTTTCATACCTATTTATTAACTTTAACAAGTTTAAAAGTGAAATCTGATTTGTCATCATTATCCAGCTACCAATTACTTCCCTTTAGAAGTCTTTCAAAAAGCTCCCTTGTCTTTGAGGGTCTGCTAAATGACTGAAATGTATAGATCATTACCCCACTAAAACACCAGGATTTTTAGGAATGAGTCAGTTGTTCAATGTCATTAGAGCTAAAGCCCTGGTTTAGCACAAACTACTGAAGGGCCACATTCAGTAGACAAACGTTTAATGTTGCAAATAGATGCCATTAGAACCGGCATGATTCTCTTCCTGTCAGAGGAGACGGTTTGTACTTCATGTATAGAACATACCATCTGACCTTTCTACATTACACCCTGCTGAATGCACTCCAGGCTTGATGCGTCAGGAATACTGTTCCATTTACAAATAACCATATTGACCAAAACTTTGAGCATGATTTGGGGTTATGATAACAGCTTTGGTTCCAGTTAAAATACAAGCAACAAATTAATGGCATAAGAAATGAATACTTGAGTGCTATATTT
This sequence comes from Hucho hucho, assembly GCA_003317085.1. Taxonomy (NCBI): domain Eukaryota; kingdom Metazoa; phylum Chordata; class Actinopteri; order Salmoniformes; family Salmonidae; genus Hucho; species Hucho hucho. The sequence goes on from QNTS01002590.1 coordinate 293,436, forward strand.
GATTTGTACAAGTGACCAGAAAGACATTGCGGTTAATTTATATCATACATTTGTAGCTTTGTTTTTTTATTTTTGAATTTACAGTCACAGTCCACTGAGAGGATGTCCTGTAGAGTATAGGACTTTAATATCCAGTAACTACTTCCAAGCACAAGACCCATCGCTCTTGATACAGGCAAGATTTTGGCCATTGTTAGTCCCCCAGTCCATCCACAGGCACGCATCTGTGGTGCTGATCGGACAGGGGAGGGAAGTGCAGTGGATGATCTGTGGAGCAGAGAGAGAAAGACCAAGTTCACCAATCGCTATCCCAATACTCTAGCTCATGTTTTTAGGGGTGACACCCTAGACCCCAAATTGCTATAGACCTATATCAATCCTGCCCTGCCTCTCTAAAGTCTCTGAAAGCCTAGTTAATAAACAGATCATTGACCACTTCGAATCCCACCGTACCTTCTCCGCTGTGCAATCCGGTTTCCGAGCTGGTCACGGGTGCACCTCAGCCACGCTCAAGGTACTAAACGATATCATAACCGCCATCGATAAGAGACACTACTGTGCAGCCGTATTTATTGACCTGGCCAAGGCTTTCGACTCTGTCAATCACCGTATTCTTATCGGCAGACTCAACAGCCTTGGTTTCTCTAATGATTGCCTCGCCTGGTTCACCAACTACTTGGCCGACAGCGTTCAGTGTGTTAAATCGGAGGGCCTGTTGTCCGGGCCTCTGGCAGTCTCTGGGGGTGCCACAGGGTTCAATTCTTGGGCCGACTCTTCTCCGTATACAGCAATAATGTCACTCTTGCTGCTGGTGATTCTCTGATCCACCTCTATGCAGACGACACCATTCTGTATACTTCTGGCCCTTCTTTGGACACTGTTAACTAACCTCCAAACGAGCTTCAATGCCATTCAGCACTCCTTCCGTGGCCTCCAACTGCTCTTAAACGCTAGTAAAACCAAATGCATGCTTTTCAACCGTTCGCTGCCTGCATCCGCCCGCCTGTCCAGCATCACTACCATGGACGGCTCTGACCTAGAATACGTGGACAACTACAAATACCTAGGTGTCTGGCTAGACTGTGAACTCTCCTTCCAGACTCACATTAAACATCTCCAATCCAAAATTAGATCTAGAATCGGCTTTCTATTTCGCAACAAAGCCTCCTTCACTAATGCTGCCAAACTTGCACTAGTAAAACTGACTATCCTGCCGATCCTCGACGATGTCATCTACAAAATAGCCTCCAACACTCTACTCAGCAAACTGGATGCAGTCTATCACAGTGCCATCCACTTGGTCACCAAAGCCCCATATACTACCCACCACTGCGACCTGTATGCTCTAGTCGGCTGGCCCTCGCTACATACTCGTCGCCAGACCCACTGGCTCCAGGTCATCTACAAGTCCCTGCTAGGTAAAGCCCCGCCTTATCTCAGCTCGCTGGTAACCATAGCAGCACCCACCCGTAGCACACGCTCCAGCAGGTATATCTCACTGGTCACCCCCAAAGCAAATTCCTCTTTTGGCCGCCTTTCCTTCCAGTTCTCTGCTGCCAATGACTGGAACAAACTACAAAAATCATTGAAACTAGAGACACTTATCTCCCTCACTAGCTTTAAGCACCAGCTGTCAGAGCAGCTCACAGATCACTGCACATAGCCCAACCAACTACCTCATCCCCTACCGTATTCATTTATTTACCTTGCTCCTTTGCACCCCAGTATTTTTACTTTGCACATTCATCTACTGCACGTTTACCATTCCAGTGTTAAATTGCTATACTGTAGTTACTTTGCCACCATGGCCTATTTATTGCCTTATCCTACCTCATTTCTACACATTGTATATGGATTTGTTTTTTTTCCTACTGTATTATTGACTGTGTGTTTGTTTACTCCATGTGTAACTCTGTGTTGTTGTATGTGTCGAACTGCTTTGCTTTATCTTGGCCAGGTCGCAGTTGTAAATGAGAACTTGTTCTCAACTTGCCTACCTGGTTAAATAAAGGGGAAATAAAATAAAAAGTTTTTCCCCCAATGTGATCAGTTTTATACTCCCTTTTAGAAAATGTGCAGTGTAAATATTGGTGTACAATAATGACTAATTCCCATCACACACACACACCTTGCAATCACAGCCGCTTTGGTAGCGGTGAGTCAAGCTCTTCTTTTGCATGGCACTCAAGTCCTCCCAGGGCGGATTATAGCCACACCGTGTTACGTACATCCTTCCAGTCTCCAGCTTGCCTACAGACAGAGGAGAGTGAGTCAATGTACTGTGGGGGAAACATGGTGTTTGGCACCATTGCTCTATACATGCTGATCTTTGCTCAGTTTAGCATTTGTTCCACTAATGGTTAGGATACACCCCTGGGGGAACTTTACCCTGGAGCATGAAGCCACTGATGCAGCCCAGAACAGAGATTTCTCATCATAAGTGTACATACTAGTAATAAGTAATGCATTTGTAGTAAACATTTCCAGTGCTATTATAGAAAGTCTAAGACCCTTGAACTTATCACGGTGTCAGAGTTACACATTACCACTGAAAAGAAATATAAATGCAACAAACTCTGCAAAAAAAGAAACCTGTTATGATTTAATGTTTAATAACTAAATGTTTGTACGTTTAAGAAAATACTAAGAATATTCCATTCTGAAAATGTATGCAATAGAGATAGGGTTATAAGACAAATGGTAATCCAATTGATGTGTGTCTAGAAATGTATATTGTGTGGAGAGTGGAACAAGATGGTACAACTTGCCAGGAGTCTGAACAAAGAATTCTTTATGAAACTAGATTGTAGGAGAGAGGCCTTCTCGTCCTTGGGAAGGGAGGAACTGATAGGATGTCTGGAATTGACTTATGTTGCAAGATGGTGTTATGCCAAGGGATGTACTGTGGGAAAATATTTCCTAGAGAGGGTGGGGCATTTGTATCCAACTTGTACAATATAAAAATAAATAAAAAACTTCGCATTTCATGGACAGTATTCTCATTAATAAACAACCTGACCAAATTGCAGATATGGGACTTTGTCTAATTTATCATTAACTAGAGCTTTACAACCTCTAGGAATTATTCAAAGCCTGATTGATAGTTTATGTCAACAATTAAGAACAAAATTCTCATGACAAAACCTCAGTCAACTGCGTTCATGTTCAGTTAACTTAACATGTGTAAATATTTGTATGAACATAAGATTCAACAACCGAGACAAACTGAACAAGTTCCACAGACATGTGACTAACAGAAATGGAATAATGTGTCCCTGAACAAGGGGGAGGGGGCAAAATAAAAAGTCAGTCAGTATCTGGTGTGGCCACCAGCTGCATTAAGTGCATCTCCTCATGGACTGCACCAGATTTGCCAGTTCTTGCTGTGAGATGACACCCCACTCTTCCACCAAGGCCCCCCGGACACTTCATAGGTAATGCCTTCACCCTCCGATCCAACAGGTCCCAGACGTGCGCAATGGGATTAAGATCCGGGCTTGTCGCTGGCCATGACAGAACGCCGACATTACTGTCTTGCAGGAAATCAGCCATACTGCTCTTCTGTGCATTGTGGCATTGTCATGCTGGAGGGTCATGTCAGGATGAGCCTGCAGGAAGGGTACCACATGAGGGAGGAGGATGTCTTCCCTGTAACGCCCAGCGTTGAAATTGCCTGCAATGACAATCCCAGTCGGATGATGCTGTGACAAACCGCACCAGACAGACCCTCAACCACAATCCCGCTCCAGAGTACAGGTCTCGGTGTAACGCTCATTCCGTCGACAATAAACACGAATCCGATCATCCCTAGTGAGACAAAACCGTGACTCGTCAGTGGAGACTTTTTGCCAGTGCTGGTCCAGCGACGGTGGGTTTGTGCCCATAGGAGACATCGTTGCCGGTGAGGTCTGGTGAGGACCTGCCTTACAACAGACCAACAAGCCCGCAGTCCAGCCTCTAAGCATATGCGGACAGTCTGAGCACTGATGGAGGGATTGTGCCTTCCTGGTGTAACTCAGGCAGTTGTTGCCATCCTGTACATGTCCCGCAGGTGTGATGTTCAGATGTACCGATCCTGTGCAGGTGTAGTTACACATGGTCTGCCACTGCGAAGACGATCAGCTGTCAGTCCTGTAGCACTGTCTTAGGCATCTCAATACAGACATTGCAATTTATTGCCCTGGCCACATCTGCAGTCCTCATGCCTCCGAGCAGCATGGCTAAGGCACGTTCACGCAGATGAGCAGGAACCCTGGCATCTTTCTTTTGGCGTTTGAGTCAGTAGGAAGGCCTCTTTAGTGTCCTTGGTTTTCATAACTGTGACCTTAATTGCCTACCGTCTAAGCTGTTAGTGTCTCAATGACTGTTCCACAGGTGCATGTTCATTAATTGTTTACGGTTCATTGAACAAGCATGGGAAACAGTGTTTAAACCTCTTACAATGAAGATCTGTTAAGTTATTTGGATTTTTATTAGTCATCTTTGAAAGACAGGGTCCTGAAACAGTGACGTTTTTTTTGCAGAGTTTATAAAGTGTTGGGCCCATGTTTCATGAGCCGAAATAAAAGACTGAAGAAATTTTCCAAACACACAAAGCTTATTTCACTCAAATTGTGCACACAAATTTGTTTACATCCATGTTAGTGAGCATTTCCCCTTTTTCAAGATAATCCATCCACTTGACAGGCGTGGCATATCAAGAAGATGATTTTTTTTTTTTAAATCATTACACAGGTGCACCTTGTGCTGGGGACAATAAAAGCCACTAAAATGTGCAGTTGTCACATATGACCACAGATGTCTCAAGTTGAGGGAGCATGCAATTGGCATACTGACTGCAGGAACGTCCAGAGCTGTTGCCAGAGAATTTAATGTTAATTTCTCCACCATAAGCCGCCTCCCTCAAACAATTTGCCCTTCATCCGCCGCTATCACCTCATGTTTCAGCATGATAATGCATGGCCCCATGTCGCAAGGATCTTCCCATAATTCCTGGAAGCTGATAATTTCCCACTTCTTCCATGGCCTGCATACTCAGACATGTCACCCATTTAGCATATTTGGGATGCACTGCATCGAAGCGTACGACTTGTTCCAGTCAATATCCAGTAACTTCAAGCTGGACAACATTCCACAAGGAACAGTCTAAACAACTATGCGTAGTGATGTATTGCGCTGCGTGAGGCAAATGGTGGTCAAACCAGATACTGACCGGTTCTGATCCACGGCCCTACTTTTAAGGTCCAGTCTCTGCGACCAACAGATTCAAATATGTATTCCCAGTCATGTGAAATCCATAGATAAGGGCCTAATGAACGCATTTCATTTTACTGATTTCCTTATATGAACTGTGACTAAGTAAAATCTTATAAATTGTTGCATTGATATTTTGTTCAGTAGATTTGTGAAGTTGACTCACGAACATGTAACATGTGCTATAGATGCTCACACGCTAATCAAGAGTCATTAGAAGGTAAGGGTTTCTTCTAAAGAGAAGATAAAAAAATGTATATGAACAATTTAAGTATTATCAAGTTTTTGCTTTGGCAGACCTGTTAACATTTGTCAATAAACTCTAATGCCACTGTTTACATCAAATTGTTTTGTGGTTTACTTGTAGCCCTGGTTGTCCTGAAAAGAAAATTGTTAAACACTGAAGCTAAATGTAAGGGCTGGACATGCAGACAAATGAAAAGCTGATTTTTGCTGGGGTCTCAGGACTGATAGGGTTAACCAGTGCTGGCAATAGAACGTGGGTAGTGAGAAGCGCACCTGTGAAGAGATACTCTGGAAATCAACAAGGAGTCACACCACATGCGGCTGGGGATGATTCAGTGAAGATGGCGTGGATAACCTGGTTAGGACATTTGAACATCTAGCCAGTCACAAGGAGAGAAAGGAAGATCTGTCAAACATCTACATATACAGTTTGGAACCTCACCGACTGCAGCTCTCAGGCACTGTCAGTCTTCACCCTTTGATATTCGGAGATCTGTAAGGTGCAAGCAAATATTTATTCCAGTTACCACACCCAGCCTCAAGGACGGCTAACTCATGTCTAAAGGTTAGTAATGATGTAAGGCACAGTGGGAGTTTTAGTAAAAGGGCTTTATAAATTAAAACAGAAATGTAGCAACCTGTGACATCAGAGGGCCAACCAACTATCTGTTAGAGAATGTAGTGATGGCTTTAATGAAGTGTCAGCTGAGTTCATATAGAGGATGTCACCATAGACTTGGATCAACAGGAACAGCAACTGAGAAAAAGTAGTAATGTAGTTAGGGAGAGGCATTTTATAGAAGTAGAATTTTTTTCATATGGTGGAAGCTCCACAACTACACTGCTTATACCTATCCAGATCTGTAAACATTAAAGCGTTGGAGCCAAGGGGAAGAGAGAACTGGGACCAGCTGTCAGACTGGGGTTCAGGGGGCTTCAATGTTTCAGTGCAGGATGGAACAACCACTCAATAAAAAGGAGACTCATACCTTGATCTGTTGGATGTCATACGTGATGGCGTTAGACACAGCTTTCTTTCCAACCACCTTCGCCCTGATCACTAGTAGAGGGAGACATGGTTTAACTAACATTATTGAAATCTATTCCGGTATACTGGTAAGTCACACTGATGGTTTAAGTGTCAAACGGATCAGAGAGAACAGTGTAGAATGCTTTACAGACCAAATATTTTACAGTCTGTTCAGAATGTTTGTGCACAAGTTTAGAATGGGTGTAACATTTTGGCTAGGTTTACACAAAAACAGATGACCGAGTAGATTTCCCTCCTGGTCCTACATTCCTAGCTCTGGTCTTCTGCTTTTAATTTAATACACCTGGTTTAAGCATGCCCTCTGTAGATGATTGGTTCAGGTAGGAAGATAAGGCAGAGTGTCTGGTACAGTAGCTGCGGCTATTCCATAGGACAGAACCACAAGTCGTTGGCACATGGACTCTACAAGGCATCGAAAGCATTCCATAGGGATGCTGGCCCATGTTGAATCCAATGCATCCCACAGTTGTGTCCAGTTTGCTGGATGTCCTTTGGGTGCTGGACCATTGTTGATAGACACAGGAAACTGTTGAGTGTGACAAACCAGCAGCATTGCAGTTCTTGACCTGGCACATACTACCATGCCGCATTTAACAGCACTTCAATCTTTGGACTTGTCCATTCACCCTCTGAATGGCACATACACAAACCATGTCTCAATTGTCTCAAGGCTTAAACAGCCTTTAACCTCGCCTCCCCTTAATCTAAACTGATTGGAGGTTGAATCAATAAGGGATCATAGTTTACACCTGGCCAGTCCATGTCATGGAAAGCGCAGGTGTCCTTAATGTTCTGTAAACACACAGCTCAAATAATAAAATGTGTAGGCACACTGTTTATGACTAAAGAAAAGCAGGTCTCTCAACCCTGTTCCTGGAGAGCTGCAGTCCTGTTGGTTTTTGCTCCAACCCTAATCTAGCGCACCTGATTCTAATAATTAGCTGGTTGATAAACTGACTCAGGTTCATTAAATGGGTTTGGATTTAACATTTACAGGAGCATAGCTGTAGCAGGAACAAGGTTGAGAGGCCTGGTTGTAGCCCATCTTACTGTCGCCTACTTAAATTCTGTAAATAATTGTGTGAGAAGATGTAAAAAAGCTTAATGATCATGTCCTAATTCTACTACGACCACAGACAATTCATAAAATGTTAACATGCTGCGTATTGATAGCTCTCAACATGTGAAGAATAGTGTTGCCAAAATTGCCTTACCAACTTCTGCATCGCAAAAAGCCAGTTGGGGATGCGGAGAGGAGCATTTGCAAGCCTCTGCGATGTCTTCGACCCGCCAAAGGAACAGAGTAATGAAACAACTGCTTACATACCGCGTCATTTGGAAACGAATGATGGTTTCCCAAATGTCACAAAAGGATCCGACTAATGAAAGTGTGAGGCGTAAATTACAATAGAACGTATTTCCCTTCGAGACTGTTCCCAGACCGACGGATAACGTTTCCCCTCAACGTAATCATCGGCTTTTATCGCAGGCTGTGAGCTCCTCCCCCAGTCAGAACCCAGCCTGTGGTAGGCTGAGCATTCTATTAATTCAGAACCGCAAACATTCAATTAAAAAAAATCCTCTGACTAATGGCTCAACCACAGGCTCAACATGCCCGGCTGCCATAAACGCCATAAATTGTGGATGAAACTGAAATATCAGTTTTTATCACAATCTGTCGGTGATTGGGAGTCCCATAGGGCGGCGCACAATTGGCCCAGCATCGTCCGGGTTTGGACGGGTATGCCGTCATTGTAAAGAATAATTTGTTCTTAACTGATTTGCCTAGTTAAATAACAAAAATTGGCTAAGCCCACTGTAATTCCTTAAAGTTTTGTTGTTTTCAGTAAAAACACCTGGGCAAATTGTAGAGCAGGCTCAACTTGCCCAACTGCTCAGTTCACTTGCCCCTGTCATCCCATATATGAGATGAAAATGGCAGCCGGTTTTGACTGACAGACGTTAAAAACTTGACCACCACAAGAGACAAGAAGATAACGCCATCCCTCCCGCTACTTTTGCACATTTGTTGTCTGAGTGGGGAAATTCGTTACATTGAGAGTAGTCGATATGTTATGAAAGATGTGACATTAAGGATTATAATAAATACCACTTTGATGTCATACAAACAAACCACACACATTTCTTTATTTGAAAGCTCATGTAATTTACACTAGTAATGTTTATGATCTCTATTTTTCATCCACAGTTACAAGGATGACATGCGTTATAGCCTGGGTTGTCTTGAACAGAATGAGTCTATCTGCATCATATTGTGAAGAAAACGTGCCGCGGAACATACATTTGAATGCACTCATGACACCATTCTATGCGCACCAAAATTACAATCTGTTTGTTTGAAGTGCATTTTGAAAGCCTCCCAGCTAGCACATTTGGTTCCTTGGAAGTTGTGGGAATCCAGGTTTTTGGTTCTGGAAACAAAGCCATCCGTTTCCTGACTGGTAAAACGTATTGTTTTTTAAACGTTCTGAGAGCGAGAACTTCACATGTTCCGGGAACGTTTATTTTTAGGTTGCAGGGATGGTTCGGAGAACGTTTTACTATGGTTCCCTGAAAGTTTTCCTGGGAAGTTTTATTAATGTTCTGATAGCAGAAATGATAGGTTATTTAAAGATAATTGAATAACATTCTGAGAACATGTTTCAAATAATACTTTTAATAATACTGCTAGCTTAGTTTGGGTTGACTGTTTTCAACTCTACGCACAGATAGGACGCATGGAAATTCATTTGCTTAGGTATTCATTTTTTGTTGTGGAATCTTCTGTTCTCTATCCATGGAATAAGTCCACTGCGCCACCAGGATGGAGCTAGCATGCTAAGTCATACAAAGCTGTTGATGTGAGTTCAGGAGTCAAAATGTGCTTAACAAGTCAGATAGTCAGTTTTGTGGACTCACTTTGTGGACAATAATAGTGGTTAACATGATTTTTGAATGACTACCTCATCTCTGTACCCCTCACATACAGATAATTGTAAGGTCCCACAGTCGAACAGTGAATTTCAAACACAGATTCAACCACAAAGACCAGGGAGGTATTCCAATGAATTGCAAAGAAGGGCACCTATTGGTAGATGGGGAAAAAAGCAGACATTGAATATCCCTTTTAGCATGGTGAAGTTATTAAATATACATTGGATGGTGTATCAATACACCCAGTCACTACAAAGATACAGGCGTCTTTCCTAACTCGGAGAGGAAGAAAAACACTCAGAGATTTCACCAAACAGTAACAAAGTTTAATGGCTGTGATAGGAGAACTGAGGATTGATCAACGACATTGTAGTTACTCCACAATACGAACCTAACTGACGAAGAAGGAAGCCTGTATAGAATAAAAATATTCCAAAACATGTATCCTGTTTGAAATAAGGAGCTAAAGTAATACTGCTAAAAATGTTGCAAAGCAATTCACTTTTTGTTCTGAAGACAAAGTGTTATGTTATGTGCAAATACAATACATTACTGAGTACCACTCTACATATTTTCAAGCATAGTGGTGACTGCATCATGTTATGGGTATGCTTGTAATCGTTAAGGACTGAGGATTTTTCGGGATAAAAACCTGGTCCAGTCTGCTTTCCACCAGACACTGGGAGATTAATTCACCTTTCAGCAGGACGATAGCTTAAAACACTAGGCCAAATCTACACTGGAGTTTCTTACCAAGAAGACAGAGCATGTTACTGACTGGCCGAGTTACAGCTTTGACTTAAATCTGCTAGAAAATCAATGACAAAACTTGAAAATGGTCTAGCCATGATCAACAACAAATTTGACAGAGCTTTAAGCATTTTGAAAAGAATAATAGGTAAATGATGTACAATCCAGGTGTGGAAAGCTCGTAGAGACTTACCCAGAGATTCTCGCAGCTGTAATCGCTGCCAAAGTTGCTTCTACAAAGTATTGACTCAGGGGTGTGAATACTTATGTAAATTAAATATTTCTGTATTTAATTTTCAATAAATTTGCAATGATTTCTAAAAACATGTTTTCACTATGGGGTACTCTGTGTAGATGGGTGAAGAAAAAACATAAATGTAATACATTTTGAATTAAGACTGTAACACAACAACATTTGGAAAAAATCAAGTGGTATGAATACACAGGGATGGAATTGAAGGATTTTGGACACAGGCCATTTCTATCCCTGGGCCTACATGATGCAACACTGCATAAAGCAAGCTCGGTCCTGTTAGTTGTATTGTTTAATCCCAGTTGTCTCTGTGTCTGTGTAAGGGAAACTCCTCTGTTATTCCAGTTTTAAAATATATAATTCATATGAGAAAGGTTGCTGCAGTTTGACAGGGTTTTCATCCTCCCTATAGGGCAAGGAGTTTTTCCAGGAGTTTAAATCTATGTGACCTGTTTAGAAAAAGTCACCATAGCCCTTATAAAACAATTCTGCAACTGATTAATCACTATGTCATACCCTACACAGAGAGATTGACTTTAAGGTCTGAAAGGCACTTTCCCATCGGCCAAATCAGCAGTACTTTATGGTTGCCGAAAATTATGGTCACTTAACCGATAGTTATTTACACGCAGAAATGCCATAACTTGTCAGTTCCTTAATTCAACAACAGAGAGGAAGCAGAAAAAACAGTTTTTCTGGCTTGCTACATCGGACACATACTCCAAACTTTTGCAGAGCATGATTTCAAGATTTCAACGTGCAGCTCACGTCTGACAGGGCGTATACACTAGAGACAGTATCACATGGTGAAACAATAGCTTCGCATTAATTTTCAATGAAAGTAAAGCAGTGAGAAGCAGGGTGGCCAGGGACCATTGGGAGATGCAAGCATGGGAGAGGGAGCTGAACAGGGCTGGACTAAAGTTGGGCAAGCTGATCATTAAGCAAATCTTTGGTGATTTTCCTTGCGAGTAACCAATCGAACCTCACCAGAGCTTCCAACCCCTACTTGATTGGTTGACAATGGCTGTTGATACCTAGCACTAATTAGCATGCTTGTTAGCACCCACATGAGTGCGAAGCTAGCATGGCTGGGTGAGTTACCTTTATATAGTGTATCTCAGCTGGAGTAACAGGATAAAGTGGCTCGCGCTCTGCTCGCCCTGACTAAAAGTTACACTTCCAGTGTAGCAGGTAAAAAATATATATATATTTTGTGAAGCTCCTACTGAAATTATTTACAGTTTGGTTGTATTCAGTTTAAAAAATCCTCTGCCTAATGGGACAACCACAGAGCAGGCTCAACTTGCCCGGCTTCCATAAATGTCATAAACTGTCAGTCTTTCACTTAAATAATGGGAATGAACCAGAAATATCTGTTTTAGGCTACGCCTACTGTAATTCCTTACAGTGTTGTTGCTTTCAGTAAAAAAATATGATGACCACGCCCCACGGAAATCTAATTGCATAATACAAAAATCTCCATCAAAATCTGTCTGTTCAAGCTAGAGATATCAGTTTTTTTGCATGGCATGGTGGAAATTCAACACCAGGGACACCTGATGTTAATATTAAATGAATCACTCTTTATTATGATGTCTGGAGAGGTTCACAAACTCAGTTCAAGCTTGATGAAAACTCTGCCAAGGGTGTTTGTTCCCTTTCAGTCCTTACATACTGTAACACAAACAAGTCATACAAGCATCATTTATATTATTCATTATTAACATTGGTTCCTGCATGTGACTGAGTGGTACCTCACAAGGCTTCTTCTCTCAAAGCTGAGACCTTGAAACTGTGATACTCCTTCTGGTTCCCAGAGCAATGTCCTGGGCGTACTGCCAATTGGTCTGAGGAGGAGGTCACAGTGAACTGCACTTACCAAGATAGAGTGAGAGGTGATGCTGTGTACAATTCAAGGCTATCTCTGCAGACAATAAAATGTTCCCTCACATTCCCTCCTTTTATCACTTCTGTGGTAACTATTGTAACATTTTAAGGTAATCATTAAATTATGGCTTAAACTATCAAATGAGATTCTATCAAAATACTTATATTAAAGTTAGCTAAATCAACACATACAACCCGATAGTTTATCCTTTCAAACCCTTCATTCTAGTAAGTCATACAGTTACACACATGCTTCATTACACAATTTAATTCATGGAAATACTACCATCATAATAAAGCTAAAATCTACAGGCAAGGTCATACTTCTATCAACAGGAGTGAATCTATAAAAAAAACACACAAACAAACACAAGGGATCCGTAGACTCAGAAGTAAATACATCTCTCAATGTTTAATCATTGTTTCCATAGCTCGTACCACAATCGGGTTGCATTGACATTTGTTCTGTATTAACTGTCCCTGGGACATCAAATAGTCAAAATATAAAACCTGTTGTTTAACAAATCCACTTGAGCTTTCAAAAAGTTGGTGCTGACTTATCATCCCAATATTCAGTACTTAAACATTTACTTGGATCTACTTCAATTCTGGACTGGTGGTATTCAAACTATCGAATTGAGTATAAATAATTGGAAATGGTCAAAAACATATCTTATTCAATTATTCATACCTCTGTCCCCAGTTCTCCCAATGTGTCCATTTACACCTTGAGTTCAGTGAGTACCACTCACTTCATTGGCAGCTAATCTATTGGTCCACAGGAGGCTTATCTTTAACCCAAACACCAGATGACAGCCTTTAATTTAATATCAGTGCCAAGGCTCAATCCCTCTGTTCATCATGTGACCTTGTATTGAAACCATAGATTCTTCAAATTACTAAGATATTGCATTATTAGAGTGCTATCTGAAAGCCACTAATAACACATACTGTCAACACTCATGAAATTGGACATCAACTAATAGACCACCCTCTTTGTTACTTTCAACTAGTTCTGACTGGGGGAGGAGCTCACAGCCTGCGATAAAAGCCGATGATTACGTTGAGGGGAAACGTTATCTGTCGGTCTGGGAACAGTCTCGAAGGGAAATACGTTCTATTGTAATTTACGCCTCACACTTTCATTAGTCGGATCCTTTTGTGACATTTGGGAAACCATCATTCGTTTCCAAATGACGCGGTATGTAAGCAGTTGTTTCATTACTCTGTTCCTTTGGCGGGTCGAAGACATCGCAGAGGCTTTCTTGTAGGAAAACCCTCAACCACTACTGCTAATACACACATATTACTCTCAAACAATGTTCTGCTTTAACCCCTATTGTAAGGTTTGAAAACAAAACAATAAGGAGAAAGTTGCCATGTTTGGATGGCATTGTTAACAGGTTAACTTACAAATAGTGCTTACAAATTTTGTGTGTTGGTCACGAAATTTCATCAGCTGGTGATTGTCAAGCAAATAACTGTGGGTCTCACGTAATTGACCGTTAATTAACATGAATACATTCAGCTGCTCCTGGCTTCCACATATAGCCTACAAGCCACTGATTCAGATCTTTGGAACATTTACATTAGAAAAAGTATAATAAATCCATGATACACCTTCACATTAAATCCATAATTTATTTTAGATCGGTCTAAAGACATTTATTTGAGAGGAACAGAATAGCATACTGAGTTGTCCTTATGTCAGGTCCTGATCTGGCTATTCCATATGGTTGTGGGCTGCACTAGTTAATTTAGCAGATAAGATTTGCTTAGAATTCCCGTGGCATTATTTTATAGTATGAAGAATAAAATTTAACAAAGCTGAATAAAATAGAAAGGATAATTTCTCCAAACGATTTGAGAGTGCGCACGTGCGGCTATTCTGTGTTAGGTCAGTTAGGATCACCACTTTATTTTAAGAATGTGAAATGTCAGAATAATAGTAGAGAGAATGATTTACTTCAGCTTTTATTTCTTTCATCACATTGCCAGTGGGTCAGAAGTTTACATACACTCAATTAGTATTTGGTAGCATTGCCTTTAAATTGTTTAACTTGGGTCAAACGTTTCGGGTAGACTTCCACAACCTTCCCACAATAAGTTTTGTGAATTTTGTTCCATTCCTCCTGACAGAGCTGGTGTAACTGAGTCAGGTTTGTAGGCATCCTTGCTCGCACACGCTTTTTCAGTTCTGCCCACACATTTTCTATGGGATTGAGGTCAGGACTTTGTGATGGCCACTCCAATACCTTGACTTTGTTGTCCTTAAGCCATTTTGTCACAACTTTGGAAGTATGATTGGGGTCATTGTCTATTTGGAAGACCCATTTGCGACCAAGCTTTAACTTCCTGGCTGATGTCTTGAGATGTTGCTTCAATATATCTACATAATTTTCCTTCCTCATGATGCCATCTATTTTGTGAAGTGCACCAGTCCCTCCTGCAGCAAAGCACCCCCACAACATGATGCTGCCACCCCCATGCTTCACGGTTGGGATGGTGTTCTTCGGCTTGCAAGCCTCCACCTTTTTCCTCCAAACATAATGATGGTCATTATGGCCAAACAGTTATATTTTTGTTTCATCAGACCAGAGGACATTTCTCCAAAAAGTACGATCTTTTTCCCCATGTGCAGTTGCAAACAGTAGTCTGGCTTTTTTAATGGCGGTTTTGGAGCAGTGTCTTCTTCCTTGCTGAGCGGCCTTTCAGGTTATGTCGATATAGGACTCGTTTTACTGTGGATATAGATACTTTTGTACCTGTTTCATCCAGCATCTTCACAAGGTCCTTTGCTGTTGTTCTGGGATTGATTTGCACTTTTCGCACCAAAGTACATTCATCTCTAGGAGACAGAACACGTCTCCTTCCTGAGCGTTATGACGGCTGCGTGGTCCCATGGTGTTTATACTTGCGTACTGTTGTTTGTACAGATGAACGTGATACCTTCAGGCATTTGGAAATTGCTCACAAGGATGAAACAGACTTGTGGAGGTCTACAATTTTTCTTCTGAGGTCTTGGCTGATTTCTTTTGATTTTTCCATGATGTCAAGCAAAGAGGCACTGAGTTTGAAGGTAGGCCTTGAAATACATCCACAGGTACACCTCCAATTGACTCAAATTATGTCAGTTAGCCAATCAGAAGCTTCTAAAGCCATGACATAATTTTTTGGAATTTTCCAAGCAGTTTAACAGCACAGTCAACTTAGTGTATGTAAACTTCTGACCCACTTGATTTGTGATACAGTGAATTATAAGTTAAATAATCTGTCTGTAAACAATTGTTAGGAAAATGACTTGTGTCATGCACAGATGTCCTAACCGACTTGTCAAAACTATAGTTTGTTAACAAGAGATTTGTGGAGTGGTTGAAAAACAAGTTTTAATGACTTCAACCTAAGTGAAGTCATTAGTGTATGTAAACTAGAGGTATTAATTTACCTTTACTTGTTCTACAAACGTTGGGCTATATGTTTTGATTTTTAATACATTGTAAGCTTGCATGACGCAACTCTAATGATAATTTGAAAAAAGTCACTTGAAAGGCATGAGCTTTGCTTTGTTTTTTTTGCGCAGGCTGTACACACTCTGTCACTCTCTCATTCACAATTTGAGAAGCTATTGATAATGCCTCAAATTTCCCGGGGGCATCCCATTTGTGTGGCCATAATGCACCCTAAAAAAATCCATGCCTGTTGCAGCCCTTCTCCCTAAATGCTGCCTGCTCTGAAGCACCTCTCACTCACACGGCTCTCCATCACGTGATGGGGTCTTTCTCACAGGCTACAAGTGAAGACAGACACATCGGGGATGCAACGGTGCTCGTCCTTATTAAATTCCGAGGTGCATATTGAAGATATTGGAACAACTGTCCACATTTACTTTTCGTCAGCCAACAAGATGAGTAGGCCTAGCGAACAGCAAAAGCACTAGCCTAAACATAGTCTGGGACAGTTGTGGAATGCGATAGATCCCAAATTAGTACAACCACTAGCATCAAAAAAACGTTTTTACGCAATGAGGCTGACGTAGAAGATCCGAACGTTTAGCTTAAATGTTTATAAAGTATTAGGCTATTTCTCCACATAATGGAACATGGCAGTGTTCCATTAGCGCGAAAACACCATTCTCAAAATTGACCACAAATGCAGTTATGCATGTAATGCATGTTGAAAATGATCTTCCCCAAACTTAAAACTCACTCGCTGCATACAGTATGCATGTCAGTTAGGCTCTACACCCGTTGTAAAGCGGGTTAATGTGCTTCATTTTAGACATTTTTGGGCCACTTTAGTTGTGATACAAATCTCATCAAAACATATAGGCCTATGGGCTAGGCTACATGAGGTGTGTGACTATGACTAAGTCCCCCAAAGAAATACATTCTTTCTTGCCTTAAGCTGGGTATCATTCACAAGTGATAATATATAATTCACAAGTGATAGGCTAATATTGTCACCCATCAGAATATTCTTGATTTGATCTTGTCTTTACATATACAGTCGTGGACAAAAGTTTTGAGAATGACACAATTATTAATTTTCACAAAGTCTGCTGCCTCAGTTTGTATGATGGCAATTTGCATATACTGTCATCATATAGAATGTCATGAAGAGTGATCAGATGAATTGCAATTCATTGCAAAGTCCCTCTTTGCCATGCAAATGAACTGAATCCACAAAAAAACATTTCCACTGCATTTCAGCCCTGCCACAAAAGGACCAGCTGACATCACGTCAGTGATTCTCTCCTTAACACAGGTGTGAGTGTTGACAAGGACAAGGCTGGCGATCACTCTGTCATGCTGATTGAGTTCGAATAACAGACTGGAAGCTTCAAAAGGAGGGTGGTGCTTGGAATCATTGTTCTTCCTCTGTCATCCATGGTTACCTGCAAGGAAACACGTGCCGTCAACATTGCTTTGCACAAAAAGGGCTTCACAATCAAGGATATTGCTGCCAGTAAGATTGCACCTAAATCAACCATTTATCGGATCATCAAGAACTTCAAGGAGAGCGGTTCAATTGTTGTGATGAAGGCTTCAGGGCGCCAAAGAAAGTCCAGCAAGCGCCAGGACTGTCTCCTAAAGTTGATTCAGCTGTGGGATCGGGGCACCACCAGTACAGAGCTTGCTCAGGAATGGCAGCAGGCAGGTGTGAGTGCATCTGCACGCACAGTGAGGCGAAGACTTTTGGAGGATGGCCTGGTGTCAAGAAGGGCAGCAAAGAAGCCACTTCTCTCCAGGAAAAACATCAGAGACAGACTGATATTCTGCAAAAGGTACAGGGATTGGACTGCTGAGGACTGGGGTAAACACATCCATGAATAAAGAATGGTACCAACACATCCTCTGAGAGCAACTTCTCCCAACCATCCAGGAACAGTTTGGTGACGAACAATGCCTTTTCCAGCATGATGGAGCACCTTGCCATAAGGCAAAAGTGATAACTAAGTGGCTCGGGGAACAAAACATCAATATTTTGGGTCCATGGCCAGGAAACTCCCCAGACCTTAATCCCATTGAGAACTTGTGGTCAATCCCCAAGAGGCGGGTGGACAAACAAAAAACCACAAATTCTGACAAACTCCAAGCATTGATTATGCAAGAATGGGCTGCCATCAGTCAGGATGTGGCCCAGAAGTTAATTGACAGCATGCCAGGGCGGATTGCAGAGGTCTTGAAAAGAAGGGTCAACACTGCAAATATTGACTCTTTGCATCAACTTCATGTAATTGTCAATAAAAGCCTTTGACACTTATGAAATGCTTGTAATTATACTTCAGTATTCCATAGTAACATCTGTCAAAAAAATCTAAAGACACTGAAGCAGCAAACTTAAATTAATATTTGAGTCATTCTCAAAACTTTTGGCCACGACTGTACTAAATAATATATGTGTGAAGTCTGTTTTGATTCAGACCATTATCATGCACCTGTCTCGAAACAGGGGCAGGGGGAAAAATACATGTAATCTCTACACTTAAATAGAAAATTGAGGACGCTTTTCCTGTGGTCAATTTTCATGCCAACCAGGTAGGCTATACTCCTGTTGTAAAGATAAGCAATGTGCTTAATATTTGCTTAATATTAGGAAAGTTGAGAAATAAATATAGTAGGCCTAGCCTATAGAAACCTGATGGGAAACTCCTCTTTTTAATAGAGGCCATCACTCTGTTTTCGTGCGCAATTGCGTATCCTATAGAAATGTTGGGAAACATGAGCTCATGGGCTCTCCTGAAGTGTTTGATTAGAATTTCGATTACACTTGCATTGATGTCAGAGTGATTAGAGGGACAATAGAGTGCTGAGTACCAGGCAGTTAGCAAGTTTGGTAGGCTACTAATGACCATCAGTAGCATCAGACCTTGGAGAAGCCTAATTACCATGACTAAACAGTCACATGGAATTTGACTGCCTTCATGCCGGTGTGGCGGTGATACAGTCACCGCAAGAGCCCTACTTACAGGTTTTGGATCCTTTGTAATACATTGTCCAATTACATTCTAGTTCACCCAAATGATTATCTACTTCTCCTCTAATACACCAAGGGGCTGTCATCACTCCTGCTGAAATGGGTGGGCGTAAAGTATTCTCTGGCCTAGCAAAAGACGGTGAGCCTGTGTGGTTCTATAATGCAAAAAACGTCATGGGGTCAGGGTTACGTGGTATCTCTACTACGAATGGTACAACTATTTGCATAGTCAGATTTACCCCTATGGGAACTCCCACAAGTGGTAAACCTGCTCCTACCTTAACTGCCCCCGACCCACACACCCAACACTCTTTTTGTCCAGATGTAAGGTTAGCAACCATTTCTGCTCTGGAGTGGAACCGATTGTCCTCATGGTTATGAGATCCCAGCAGGGCTCTCCTTCTCCGATGACCATCTACTTCTGAGCCACTACTCCGGTCCTGCGCTGGTCCCTTTGGCTCAGGATTTCTCTCACCCTCTGTCAGGTCTCCTACAAGAGGACAACCCATTGTACTTATTAGCAATCCTGTGCTAATGCAGAGGGCCACACTGCACCACCGTGACGCGTGGATCCAGGTATCTCTCTCAGCAACCTTCACCGCAGTGGGGGTGGTCAGAAGAACTTGGTACGGCCCTCTCCAACAGGGGTCCTGACAACTCTTTCTCCTGAAGTCTTTGACAACCACGAAATCACCTGGGTTCAAACAGTGCCCAGCTCCACCAGCCAGGTTCTGGAAAGACACCTTCACCCAGGGGAGAGTGTTTTAAGAACACTGTTAGGGTCACACAATACTCAACCATGTCTTCCTCCATTCCTTGCAGGGACAACCTGTTCTGGGGAAAAGGTGTATCAATTTTAGCATTTGACACATTTCTTCTGGTTCTTCATCATTGTTTTCTTCATTAGTTTCTTGACTTGACTTTAACATTAATCTTAAGATTGTTATTCATCTAATTAACTAACTATGTTTAATTTTTACCCAATTAAATTAATCATGTAACAATTAACTCATTAGGATCTGGGGCACCACGAGAGCGGTTCTTTAAAGAGTTACCATCTCCCGAATTAAACTCTAAAAGGTCTTTACCTATCACATCTATAAACAGTCAACTTATTAATCATAACCTCATGTCATATCATAATTCGGAACAGTTGTAACCTCCTTGCATCTGCAAAAATCTGAGCCTTCCTTATGATTCAGTACTACACAAACTGGTTTAAATATTTATGTACTAGCTAATTAAATGGCCACACAGAATAAACACACACTCTGCATCGGTTATTGACTGGAAACTTAATACACTGAAAACAGGTCCCTATCGGAATGACAACAACATGGATGCTTGTTAAAGAAGAGATGGAGAGGGAGATAGAGGGACAGAGACACTTGCCACATTCAGAAACTACTCTCACCTACAGTAACCATATACTTTCACATGAGCCGCCGCCCGCTTTGAGCAAGAAATCATGAATGTATTGATGTGAAATGCCTGGGTTCGCCGGGGATCTCTCGGTGAACGGGGCAGCATTGGAAATGGGGTTGGGCCCTGATTGTCCAAAATGGTTCCGACAACTCTTTTCCTGTTGTCCTTCTTCGTAGTTATCCGGTGACTTGTCGTGTAGTCCTGAACATAACTGCAGAGTTGATTTTCTTTCCATTCACTATTGAAGATACTTCTTTGAAGAAAGGCTAGCCAGCCGTATCAATGGTTCCCCAGTGGGGTGATGAGAGTTGCGTAATACGATGGTTTGAGCAGAGTAACAGGATGGTCCTACTTAAATGTGCTTTCGAAGATACTTAGGACAGCTAATCCGCCGTACCAGTGATTGTCCAGGAGGTGAGTTTAACGTCTCCACCTCGTGTTGAGATTCAAAGTTAAAACCATTTTAAACACGCAGCTGCAGCTTCACGCTTTTTTGATCTCCTGTGTTATTTCGTAACCCATCATTTATACCTTTTGCTTGAAAGGGGCGGTTCCGGCAGGCTGGCACGCTCCCTGACCTCACTTCGGGGTGGTGATTACTCACTGTGCAAAGTTCTGGAAAACAATCACAGTGAGGGAAAAAAGTATTTGATCCCCTGCTGATTTTGTACGTTTGCCCACTGACAAAGAAATTATCAGTCTATAATTTTAATGGTAGGTTTATTTGAACAGTGAGAGACAGAATAACAACAAAAAAATCCAGAAAAACGCATGTGAAAAATGTTATAGAATGATTTACATTTTAATGAGGGAAATAAGTATTTGACCCCCTCTCAATCAGAAAGATTTCTGGCTCCCAGGTGTCTTTTATACAGTTAACGAGCTGAGATTAGGAGCACACTCTTAAAGGGAGTGCTCCTAATCTCAGCTTGTTACCTGTATAAAAGACACCTGTCCACAGAAGCAATCAATCAATCAGATTCCAAACTCTCCACCATGGCCAAGACCAAAGAGCTCTTCAAGGATGTCAGGGACAAGATTGTAGACCTACACAAGGCTGGAATGGGCTACAAGATCATCGCCAAGCAGCTTGGTGAGAAGGTGACAACAGTTGGTGCGATTATTCGCAAATGGAAGAAACACAAAAGAACTGTCAATCTCCCTCGGCCTGGGGCTCCATGCAAGATCTCACCTCGTGGAGTTGCAATGATCATGAGAACGGTGAGGAATCAGCCCAGAACTACACGGGAGGATCTTGTCAATGATCTCAAGGCAGCTGGGACCATAGTCACCAAGAAAACAATTGGTAACACACTACGCCGTGAAGGACTGAAATCCTGCAGCGCCCGCAAGGTCCCCCTGCTCAAGAAAGCACATATACATGCCCGTCTGAAGTTTGCCAATGAACATCTGAATGATTCAGAGGACAACTGGGTGAAAGTGTTGTGGTCAGATGAGACCAAAATGGAGCTCTTTGGCATCAACTCAACTCGCCGTGTTTGGAGGAGGAGGAATGCTGCCTATGACCCCAAGAACACCATCCCCACCGTCAAACATGGAGGTGGAAACATTATGCTTTGGGGGTGTTTTTCTGCTAAGGGGACAGGACAACTTCACCGCATCAAAGGGACGATGGACGGGGCCATGTACCGTCAAATCTTGGGTGAGAACCTCCTTCCCTCAGCCAGGGCATTGAAAATGGGTCGTGGATGGGTATTCCAGCATGACAATGACCCAAAACACACGGCCAAGGCAACAAAGGAGTGGCTCAAGAAGAAGCACATTAAGGTCCTGGAGTGGCCTAGCCAGTCTCCAGACCTTAATCCCATAGAAAATCTGTGGAGGGAGCTGAAGGTTNCAAGGCTGGAATGGGCTACAAGACCATCGCCAAGCAGCTTGGTGAGAAGGTGACAACAGTTGGTGCGATTATTCGCAAATGGAAGAAACACAAAAGAACTGTCAATCTCCCTCGGCCTGGGGCTCCATGCAAGATCTCACCTCGTGGAGTTGCAATGATCATGAGAACGGTGAGGAATCAGCCCAGAACTACACGGGAGGATCTTGTCAATGATCTCAAGGCAGCTGGGACCATAGTCACCAAGAAAACAATTGGTAACACACTACGCCGTGAAGGACTGAAATCCTGCAGCGCCCGCAAGGTCCCCCTGCTCAAGAAAGCACATATACATGCCCGTCTGAAGTTTGCCAATGAACATCTGAATGATTCAGAGGACAACTGGGTGAAAGTGTTGTGGTCAGATGAGACCAAAATGGAGCTCTTTGGCATCAACTCAACTCGCCGTGTTTGGAGGAGGAGGAATGCTGCCTATGACCCCAAGAACACCATCCCCACCGTCAAACATGGAGGTGGAAACATTATGCTTTGGGGGTGTTTTTCTGCTAAGGGGACAGGACAACTTCACCGCATCAAAGGGACGATGGACGGGGCCATGTACCGTCAAATCTTGGGTGAGAACCTCCTTCCCTCAGCCAGGGCATTGAAAATGGGTCGTGGATGGGTATTCCAGCATGACAATGACCCAAAACACACGGCCAAGGCAACAAAGGAGTGGCTCAAGAAGAAGCACATTAAGGTCCTGGAGTGGCCTAGCCAGTCTCCAGACCTTAATCCCATAGAAAATCTGTGGAGGGAGCTGAAGGTTCGAGTTGCCAAACGTCAGCCTCAAAACCTTAATGACTTGGAGACGATCTGCAAAGAGGAGTGGGACAAAATCCCTCCTGAGATGTGTGCAAACCTGGTGGCCAACTACAAGAAACGTCTGACCTCTGTGATTGCCAACAAGGGTTTTGCCACCAAGTATTAAGTCATGTTTTGCAGAGGGGTCAAATACTTATTTCCCTCATTAAAATGCAAATCAATCTATAACATTTTTCACATGCGTTTTTCTGGATTTTTTTGTTGTTATTCTGTCTCTCACTGTTCAAATAAACCTACCATTAAAATTATAGACTGATCATTTCTTTGTCAGTGGGCAAACGTACAAAATCAGCAGGGGATCAAATACTTTTTTCCCCTCACTGTAGGCCTAACTTATTCTGATGAGTTCTCTGGAAAATGTCAAGTATGTGAAACGTTGGATAATGTCATGAAACAGAGACACAGTAAAACAGTGCTTTCATTTAAGTGTAAGAAAATATTAACTTTTAGTATATACACACAGTAATTTAGCTTTTGGACAAAAGTCTTCTGTAGGCATAGAGCAGGGATGGGAAACTCCAGTCTCCAGGGATGTGAGTGGTGTCACACTACCTACGCCCCCCCCCCCCATCACTAGCAAACACAGCTGACTGAACTAATTGCATTCTAAACTGAAGGTCATGATTAGTTTATTGTTGGAGTCAGGTTTGTTAACAAGACAAAAGTGACAGCAATCAGGCACGATGACTGGAGTTGCCCATACCTGGCCTAGAGCAAAACATAACACTTAGGGTGTAATTATTACGCCAATTCCATTTACTCCAAACAGAAAAAGCGAATGAGAGTTTATTGGAAAAATTCATGTAGGTCCCTTCATTAGCTCTGTAATGAATACACCCCAGGTGTAGCCCATTTTACTGTTATTTACATAAGTAGGTGAGAGAAGATGTAAATATAGGCCTAAAGATCATGTCTTAAAACTGCTAACATTACAACAACCACAGAGAATTCATGACATTTTTGCATGATGCTCATTGATAGTGTAGTACACAGCCCATCAACATGTGATGAGAAACTCTAGAAGTATGAAATGTTGCCAAATTTGCCTTACCGATGTCTGCATTGCAAAAAGCCTGTTGAGGATGTACAATCATGCAAGTGCAAGCTTCTGTGATTTCATAAACCCGCCAGAGGAACAGAATGACCAGAGTAATGAAACAACTGCTTAACGACCAAGTCATTTTAGAAACAAATTATTTTACTGTCGACTCTATAGAAGAAGAAACTATTGCGTGGAAGGAAAATGTTTAACCCGTGACAATTCAGTCTATAACTACGAGAAACCAATTAAGACTTCTAAATACTACAAAGAATCAGCTGCCTTTTATTGCAGGATGTTAGCTCCACCCCCCCAGTCAGAACCAAGCTAGTGGTAGGCTGATCATTCTATTTATCCGGAACCACAGCCACTCCTTAAAAAAATCCCTTGCCTAATGGGACATAAATTATCCGTCTTTCAATTAAACAATGGGGATGAACCAGAAAGATACATTTTAGGCTACGCCTGCTGGAATTCCTTACAGTTTCGTTGCTTTCAGTAAAAAAAGTAAATATAAAAATCTCCTGGGGTAACTTTA
Source organism: Hucho hucho (assembly GCA_003317085.1). NCBI lineage: Eukaryota > Metazoa > Chordata > Actinopteri > Salmoniformes > Salmonidae > Hucho > Hucho hucho. Next base: position 318,011 of record QNTS01002590.1, read on the forward strand.
GAGCAGGAGAAAAAAACATGCCCCCACCACTCTGGAACCTGTGCTGCCACCACTTTGACCAATCAGATTCACAGAAATTACGGGCCGTGCAGGTCGAGCATAGCACTGTCTGATTTATATAGACGTGTGCCATCATCTTCCCACCGGTATTATTTTAGCAAACAGGAAAAAATAACTCACTCCCAATAGACAAGCAAAAACTCTTTAGAGAAATGTTGTAGCAGCCTACACCTGAACATTAGCGATCTGACATGGAGTATCAGTCTGATCAACTGTAGGCCTCTATGGACCCTGTCTCATCTGGCCAGGGGAAACAAAGTGGTAACACTATGTATTTATAGCCAAAGACAATTTTATTTGTGTTTGGAGAAAATGTGAACTTGATCAACTTTGGTTCATATTATATAACTTTGGTTGGCTTGGCTACCTAGGCCCAGAGGTGGAAAAAGTAGGCTACCCAATTGTCATTGAGTAAAAGTAAAGATACCGTCATAGAAAGTGAAAGTAACCAAGTAAAACACTGTATACTGTAGTACTTCAAAATATTTCTTACTTAGTTACTTTACACCATTGTCTTCTTTAATCCAAAATTCCTCAAATCAACAAAAGGTGATGACATAGGCTAGACTGTTAATGGACCTTTTTAGTATATGGGTCATTCTACAGAAGTGGTGCAAATTGGGGGTTGAAAAGAAAGGCTAATTTGTATCCTATTTTTTACCAAACCTTCAGCACATATGCCTTCCAATTGGATTCTCCAGTATATTATTCACACACTTACTGCAGATTTGAAATATTTACCTGAATTCCCTACCACCCCACTCAATTTGTCACTACCGAAACATAGTGAAAAAGTTGCAGTTAAGAAAGAACCATGTACAGTACCGTTCATTTTGATTAACTTTCTATTACAGATACAAAAAACATGATTTTTTACCTGATGTTTAAAACCTTTCAATTTAATTTAGAGAAGTAGAATCTCTATTGTGTGTTAATTGTTAAATGTATGAATCTAAAACTTGTTTAATGATTGAATTACTTATGCATCTAATTAATTATTTTGTTAGATGTTTAAATTATCACTACCTATCTTTATGTTGGCAGAATAACAGGCATTTCGGTGTCAAGTGTCAATCATAGAGATAAATGGAGGACTCTAGATGGATATAACTCGTTTTAGGAAAGACATTGCCATTGAGGGCTTCCACCATTTAAAAGTAGTCAACTGGGTGGGGATTCCTATGGGTTGGGAGTGATCAGCCAATGATCAGAGTATTGTCTTCTTCAAATTGGGTTGCCTACAAACCGTAGGCAACCAAAGACTAAGATAATATCCAGGAGCTAAGACCAAGATTTATACCAGGACATTTGTCCGAAGACCCAGACCCAATAAGTTGAGACAATGACAAGTTAAAGACTGAATTTATGTGGTCTCAGGACCAAGACCACAAGATCAAGAGTCCATGGGCCCTTTCTTCAATTGTAAGAAACTCGAACACAGTACAGTAGAGTAGGGTAGAGTACAATGTTGTAGAGTAGGGTACAGTTCAGTACAGTAGGGTACAGTGGAGGAGAGTACAGTACATCAGAGTAGAGTACAGTAGGGTACAGTACAGTAGGGTACAGTACAGTAGAATAGGGTTCAGTACAGTATAGTAGCGTAGGGTACAGTAGAGTAGGGTACAGTACAGTAGGGTTCAGTACAGTAGAATAGGGTTCAGTACAGTAGAGTAGGGTAGGGTACAGTACAGCAGAGCAGGGTACAGTACAGTAGAATAGGGTTCAGTACAGTAGAGTAGGGTAGGGTACAGTAGAGTAGGGTACAGTACAGTACAATAGGGTTCAGTAGAGTAGGGTAGGGTACAGTACAGCAGAGCAGGGTACAGTACAGTAGGGTACAGTACAGTAGAATAGGGTTC